>CM051003.1:36614396-36646896 GCA_027704905.1 Muraenolepis orangiensis
GTGTTTACATCATGTCTATCCTGTATTTGCGTGTGTTTACATCATGTCTATCCTGTATTTGCGTGTGTTTACATCATGTCTATCGTGTATTTGCGTGTGTTTACATCATGTCTATCCTGTATTCGCGTGTGTTTACATCATGTCTATCCTGTATTTGCGTGTGTTTACATCATGTCTATCCTGTATTTGTGTGTTTACATCATGTCTATCCTGTATTTGCGTGTTTACATCATGTATATCCTGTATTTGCGTGTGTTTACATCATGTCTATCGTGTATTTGCGTGTGTTTACATCATGTCTATCGTGTATTTACGTGTGTTTACATCATGTCTATCCTGTATTTGCGTGTGTTTACATCATGTCTATCGTGCATTTGCGTGTGTTTACATCATGTCTATCCTGTATTTGCGTGTGTTTACATCATGTCTATGCTGTATTTGCGTGTGTTTACATCATGTCTATCCTGTAATTGTGTGTGTTTACATCATGTCTATCCTGTATTTGCGTGTGTTTACATCATGTCTATCGTGTATTTGTGTGTGTTTACATCATGTCTATCCTGTATTTGCGTGTGTTTACATCATGTCTATCGTGTATTTGTGTGTGTTTACATCATGTCTATCCTGTATTTGCGTGTGTTTACATCATGTCTATTCTCTATTTGCGTGTGTTTACATCATGTCTATCCTGTATATGCGTGTGTTACATAATGTCTATCCTGTATTTGCGTGTGTTTACATCATGTCTATCCTGTATTTGCGTGTTTACATCATGTCTATCCTGTATTTGCGTGTGTTTACATCATGTCTATCGTGTATTTGCATGTGTTAACATCATGTCTATCCTGTATTTGCGTGTTTACATCATGTCTATCCTGTATTTGCGTGTGTTTACATCATGTCTATCCTGTATTTGCGTGTGTTTACATCATGTCTATCCTGTATTTGCGTGTGTTTACATCATGTATATCCTGTATTTGCATGTTTACATCATGTCTATCTTATATTTGCATGTTTACATCATGTCTATCTTATATTTGCGTGTGTTTACATCATGTCTATCCTGTATTTGCGTGTGTTTACATCATGTCTATCCTGTATTTGCGTGTTTACATCATGTATATCGTGTATTTAAGTGTGTTTACATCATGTCTATCCTGTATTTGAGTGTTTACATCATGTCTATCCTGCATTTGCGTGTGTTTACATCATGTCTATCCTGTATTTGCGTGTGTTTACATCATGTCTATCCTGTATTTGTGTGTGTTTACATCATGTCTATCCTGTATTTGCGTGTGTTTACATCATGTCTATTCTGTATTTGCGTGTGTTTACATCATGTCTATCCTGTATTTGCGTGTGTTTACATCATGTCTATCGTGTATTTGCGTGTGTTTACATCATGTCTATCCTGTATTTGCGTGTTTACATCATGTCTGTCCTGTATTTGCTTTTGTTTACATCATGTCTATTGTGTATTTGCATGTGTTTACTTCATGTCTATCACGTATTTGCATGTTTACATCATGTCTATCGTGTATTTGCGTGTGTATATTTCATGTCTATCGTGTATTTGCGTGTGTTTACATCATGTCTATCCTGTATTTGGATGTGTTTATTTCATGTCTATCGTGTATTTGCGTGTGTTTACATCATGTCTATCCTGTATTTGCGTGTGTTTACATCATGTCTATCCTGTATTTGCGTGTTTACATCCTGTCTATCCTGTATTTGCGTGTTTACATAATGTTTATCCTGTATTTGAGTGTTTACATCATGTCTATCCTGTATTTGCGTGTGTTTACATCATGTCTATCCTGTATTTGCGTGTGTTTACATCATGTCTATCCTGTATTTGCATATGTTTACATCATGTCTCTCCTGTATTTGCGTGTGTTTACATCATGTCTATCCTGTATTTGCATGTGATTACATCATGTCTATCGTGTATTTGCGTGTGTTTACATCATGTCTATCGTGTATTTACGTGTGTTTACATCATGTCTATCCTGTATTTGCGTGTGTTTACATCATATCTATCGTGTATTTGCGTGTGTTTACATCATGTCTATCGTGTATTTACGTGTGTTTACATCATGTCTATCGTGCATTTGCGTGTGTTTACATCATGTCTATCGTGTATTTACGTGTGTTTACATCATGTCTATCCTGTATTTGTGTGTGTTTACATCATGTCTATCGTGTATTTACGTGTGTTTACATCATGTCTATCCTGTATTTGCGTGTGTTTACATCATGTCTATCGTGTATTTGCGTGTGTTTACATCATGTCTATCCTGTATTTGCGTGTGTTTACATCATGTCTATCGTGTATTTGCTTGTGTTTACATCATGTCTATCCTGTATTTGCGTGTTTACATCATGTCTATCCTGTATTTGCGTGTGTTTACATCATGTCTATCGTGTATTTGCATGTGTTAACATCATGTCTATCCTGTATTTGAGTGTTTACATCATGTCTATCGTGCATTTGTGTGTGTTTACATCATGTCTATCCTGTATTTGCGTGTGTTTACATCATGTCTATCCTGTATTTGTGTGTGTTTACATCATGTCTATCCTGTATTTGCGTGTGTTTACATCATGTCTATTCTGTATTTGCGTGTGTTTACATCATGTCTATCCTGTATTTGCGTGTGTTTACATCATGTCTATCGTGTATTTGCGTGTGTTTACATCATGCCTATCCTGTATTTGCGTGTGTTTACATCATGTCTATCCTGTATTTGCGTGTGTTTACATCATGTCTATCCTGTATTTGCGTGTGTTTACATCATGTATATTCTGTATTTGCGTGTGTTTACATCATGTCTATCCTGTATTTGCGTGTGTTTACATCATGTCTATCGTGTATTTGCGTGTGTTTACATCATGTCTATCCTGTATTTGCGTGTTTACATCATGTCTGTCCTGTATTTGCTTTTGTTTACATCATGTCTATTGTGTATTTGCATGTGTTTACTTCATGTCTATCACGTATTTGCATGTTTACATCATGTCTATCGTGTATTTGCGTGTGTATATTTCATGTCTATCGTGTATTTGCGTGTGTTTACATCATGTCTATCCTGTATTTGGATGTGTTTATTTCATGTCTATCGTGTATTTGCGTGTGTTTACATCATGTCTATCCTGTATTTGCGTGTGTTTACATCATGTCTATCCTGTATTTGCGTGTTTACATCCTGTCTATCCTGTATTTGCGTGTTTACATAATGTTTATCCTGTATTTGAGTGTTTACATCATGTCTATCCTGTATTTGCGTGTGTTTACATCATGTCTATCCTGTATTTGCGTGTGTTTACATCATGTCTATCCTGTATTTGCATATGTTTACATCATGTCTCTCCTGTATTTGCGTGTGTTTACATCATGTCTATCCTGTATTTGCATGTGATTACATCATGTCTATCGTGTATTTGCGTGTGTTTACATCATGTCTATCGTGTATTTACGTGTGTTTACATCATGTCTATCCTGTATTTGCGTGTGTTTACATCATGTCTATCGTGTATTTGCGTGTGTTTACATCATGTCTATCGTGTATTTACGTGTGTTTACATCATGTCTATCGTGCATTTGCGTGTGTTTACATCATGTCTATCGTGTATTTACGTGTGTTTACATCATGTCTATCCTGTATTTGCGTGTGTTTACATCATGTCTATTCTGTATTTGCGTGTGTTTACATCATGTCTATCCTGTATTTGCGTGTGTTTACATCATGTCTATCGTGTATTTGCGTGTGTTTACATCATGTCTATCCTGTATTTGCGTGTTTACATCATGTCTGTCCTGTATTTGCTTTTGTTTACATCATGTCTATTGTGTATTTGCATGTGTTTACTTCATGTCTATCACGTATTTGCATGTTTACATCATGTCTATCGTGTATTTGCGTGTGTATATTTCATGTCTATCGTGTATTTGCGTGTGTTTACATCATGTCTATCCTGTATTTGGATGTGTTTATTTCATGTCTATCGTGTATTTGCGTGTGTTTACATCATGTCTATCCTGTATTTGCGTGTGTTTACATCATGTCTATCCTGTATTTGCGTGTTTACATCCTGTCTATCCTGTATTTGCGTGTTTACATAATGTTTATCCTGTATTTGAGTGTTTACATCATGTCTATCCTGTATTTGCGTGTGTTTACATCATGTCTATCCTGTATTTGCGTGTGTTTACATCATGTCTATCCTGTATTTGCATATGTTTACATCATGTCTCTCCTGTATTTGCGTGTGTTTACATCATGTCTATCCTGTATTTGCATGTGATTACATCATGTCTATCGTGTATTTGCGTGTGTTTACATCATGTCTATCCTGTATTTTCGTGTGTTTACATCATGTCTATCCTGTATTTGCGTGTTTACATCATGTCTATCGTGTATTTGTGTGTGTTTACATCATGTCTATCGTGTATTTACGTGTGTTTACATCATGTCTATCCTGTATTTGCGTGTGTTTACATCATGTCTATCGTGTATTTGCGTGTGTTTACATCATGTCTATCGTGTATTTACGTGTGTTTACATCATGTCTATCGTGCATTTGCGTGTGTTTACATCATGTCTATCCTGTATTTATTTGTGTTTACATCATGTCTATCCTGTATTTGTGTGTGTTTACATCATGTATATCCTGTATTTGTGTGTGTTTACATCATGTCTATCCTGTATTTGCGTGTGTTTACATCATGTCTATTCTGTATTTGTGTGTGTTTACATCATGTCTATTCTGTATTTGCGTGTGTTTACATCATGTCTATCCTGTATATGCGTGTGTTTACATCATGTCTATCCTGTATTTGCGTGTGTTTACATCATGTCTATCCTGTATTTGCGTGTTTACATCATGTCTATCCTGTATTTGCGTGTGTTTACATCATGTCTATCGTGTATTTGCATGTGTTAACATCATGTCTATCCTGTATTTGAGTGTTTACATCATGTCTATCGTGCATTTGCGTGTGTTTACATCATGTCTATCCTGTATTTGCGTGTGTTTACATCATGTCTATCCTGTATTTGTGTGTGTTTACATCATGTCTATCCTGTATTTGCGTGTGTTTACATCATGTCTATCTGTATTTGCGTGTGTTTACATCATGTCTATCGTGTATTTGCGTGTGTTTACATCATGTCTATCCTGTATTTGCGTGTGTTTACATCATGTCTATCCTGTATTTGCGTGTGTTTACATCATGTCTATCGTGTATTTGCGTGTGTTTACATCATGTCTATCCTGTATTCGCGTGTGTTTACATCATGTCTATCCTGTATTTGCGTGTGTTTACATCATGTCTATCCTGTATTTGTGTGTTTACATCATGTCTATCCTGTATTTGCGTGTTTACATCATGTCTATCCTGTATTTGCGTGTGTTTACATCATGTCTATCGTGTATTTGCGTGTGTTTACATCATGTCTATCGTGTATTTACGTGTGTTTACATCATGTCTATCCTGTATTTGCGTGTGTTTACATCATGTCTATCGTGCATTTGCGTGTGTTTACATCATGTCTATCCTGTATTTGCGTGTGTTTACATCATGTCTATCCTGTATTTGCGTGTGTTTACATCATGTCTATCCTGTAATTGTGTGTGTTTACATCATGTCTATCCTGTATTTGCGTGTGTTTACATCATGTCTATCGTGTATTTGCGTGTGTTTACATCATGTCTATCCTGTATTTGCGTGTTTACATCATGTCTATCCTGTATTTGCGTGTGTTTACATCATGTCTATCGTGTATTTGCATGTGTTTACATCATGTCTATCCTGTATTTGCGTGTTTACATCATGTCTATCCTGTATTTGCGTGTGTTTACATCATGTCTATCCTGTATTTGCGTGTGTTTACATCATGTCTATCCTGTATTTGCGTGTTTACATCATGTCTATCCTGTATTTGCGTGTGTTTACATCATGTCTATCGTGTATTTGCGTGTGTTTACATCATGTCTATCGTGTATTTGCGTGTGTTTACATCATGTCTATCCTGTATTTGCGTGTGTTTACATCATGTCTATCGTGCATTTGCGTGTGTTTACATCATGTCTATCCTGTATTTGCGTGTGTTTACATCATGTCTATGCTGTATTTGCGTGTGTTTACATCATGTCTATCCTGTAATTGTGTGTGTTTACATCATGTCTATCCTGTATTTGCGTGTGTTTACATCATGTCTATCGTGTATTTGCGTGTGTTTACATCATGTCTATCCTGTATTTGCGTGTTTACATCATGTCTATCCTGTATTTGCGTGTGTTTACATCATGTCTATCGTGTATTTGCATGTGTTAACATCATGTCTATCCTGTATTTGCGTGTTTACATCATGTCTATCCTGTATTTGCGTGTGTTTACATCATGTCTATCCTGTATTTGCGTGTGTTTACATCATGTCTATCGTGTATTTGCGTGTGTTTACATCATGTCTATCCTGTATTTGCGTGTTTACATCATGTCTATCCTGTATTTGCGTGTGTTTACATCATGTCTATCGTGTATTTGCATGTGTTAACATCATGTCTATCCTGTATTTGCGTGTTTACATCATGTCTATCCTGTATTTGCGTGTGTTTACATCATGTCTATCCTGTATTTGCGTGTGTTTACATCATGTCTATCCTGTATTTGCGTGTGTTTACATCATGTATATCCTGTATTTGCATGTTTTACATCATGTCTATCTTATATTTGCATGTTTACATCATGTCTATCTTATATTTGCGTGTGTTTACATCATGTCTATCCTGTATTTGCGTGTGTTTACATCATGTCTATCCTGTATTTGCGTGTTTACATCATGTATATCGTGTATTTAAGTGTGTTTACATCATGTCTATCCTGTATTTGAGTGTTTACATCATGTCTATCCTGCATTTGCGTGTGTTTACATCATGTCTATCCTGTATTTGCGTGTGTTTACATCATGTCTATCCTGTATTTGTGTGTGTTTACATCATGTATATTCTGTATTTGCGTGTGTTTACATCATGTCTATCCTGTATTTGCGTGTGTTTACATCATGTCTATCGTGTATTTGCGTGTGTTTACATCATGTCTATCCTGTATTTGCGTGTTTACATCATGTCTGTCCTGTATTTGCTTTTGTTTACATCATGTCTATTGTGTATTTGCATGTGTTTACTTCATGTCTATCACGTATTTGCATGTTTACATCATGTCTATCGTGTATTTGCGTGTGTATATTTCATGTCTATCGTGTATTTGCGTGTGTTTACATCATGTCTATCCTGTATTTGGATGTGTTTATTTCATGTCTATCGTGTATTTGCGTGTGTTTACATCATGTCTATCCTGTATTTGCGTGTGTTTACATCATGTCTATCCTGTATTTGCGTGTTTACATCCTGTCTATCCTGTATTTGCGTGTTTACATAATGTTTATCCTGTATTTGAGTGTTTACATCATGTCTATCCTGTATTTGCGTGTGTTTACATCATGTCTATCCTGTATTTGCGTGTGTTTACATCATGTCTATCCTGTATTTGCATATGTTTACATCATGTCTCTCCTGTATTTGCGTGTGTTTACATCATGTCTATCCTGTATTTGCATGTGATTACATCATGTCTATCGTGTATTTGCGTGTGTTTACATCATGTCTATCGTGTATTTACGTGTGTTTACATCATGTCTATCCTGTATTTGCGTGTGTTTACATCATATCTATCGTGTATTTGCGTGTGTTTACATCATGTCTATCGTGTATTTACGTGTGTTTACATCATGTCTATCGTGCATTTGCGTGTGTTTACATCATGTCTATCGTGTATTTAAGTGTGTTTACATCATGTCTATCCTGTATTTGAGTGTTTACATCATGTCTATCCTGCATTTGCGTGTGTTTACATCATGTCTATCCTGTATTTGCGTGTGTTTACATCATGTCTATCCTGTATTTGTGTGTGTTTACATCATGTCTATCCTGTATTTGCGTGTGTTTACATCATGTCTATTCTGTATTTGCGTGTGTTTACATCATGTCTATCCTGTATTTGCGTGTGTTTACATCATGTCTATCGTGTATTTGCGTGTGTTTACATCATGTCTATCCTGTATTTGCGTGTTTACATCATGTCTGTCCTGTATTTGCTTTTGTTTACATCATGTCTATTGTGTATTTGCATGTGTTTACTTCATGTCTATCACGTATTTGCATGTTTACATCATGTCTATCGTGTATTTGCGTGTGTATATTTCATGTCTATCGTGTATTTGCGTGTGTTTACATCATGTCTATCCTGTATTTGGATGTGTTTATTTCATGTCTATCGTGTATTTGCGTGTGTTTACATCATGTCTATCCTGTATTTGCGTGTGTTTACATCATGTCTATCCTGTATTTGCGTGTTTACATCCTGTCTATCCTGTATTTGCGTGTTTACATAATGTTTATCCTGTATTTGAGTGTTTACATCATGTCTATCCTGTATTTGCGTGTGTTTACATCATGTCTATCCTGTATTTGCGTGTGTTTACATCATGTCTATCCTGTATTTGCATATGTTTACATCATGTCTCTCCTGTATTTGCGTGTGTTTACATCATGTCTATCCTGTATTTGCATGTGATTACATCATGTCTATCGTGTATTTGCGTGTGTTTACATCATGTCTATCGTGTATTTACGTGTGTTTACATCATGTCTATCCTGTATTTGCGTGTGTTTACATCATATCTATCGTGTATTTGCGTGTGTTTACATCATGTCTATCGTGTATTTACGTGTGTTTACATCATGTCTATCGTGCATTTGCGTGTGTTTACATCATGTCTATCGTGTATTTACGTGTGTTTACATCATGTCTATCCTGTATTTGTGTGTGTTTACATCATGTCTATCGTGTATTTACGTGTGTTTACATCATGTCTATCCTGTATTTGCGTGTGTTTACATCATGTCTATCGTGTATTTGCGTGTGTTTACATCATGTCTATCCTGTATTTGCGTGTGTTTACATCATGTCTATCGTGTATTTGCTTGTGTTTACATCATGTCTATCCTGTATTTGCGTGTTTACATCATGTCTATCCTGTATTTGCGTGTGTTTACATCATGTCTATCGTGTATTTGCATGTGTTAACATCATGTCTATCCTGTATTTGAGTGTTTACATCATGTCTATCGTGCATTTGCGTGTGTTTACATCATGTCTATCCTGTATTTGCGTGTGTTTACATCATGTCTATCCTGTATTTGTGTGTGTTTACATCATGTCTATCCTGTATTTGCGTGTGTTTACATCATGTCTATTCTGTATTTGCGTGTGTTTACATCATGTCTATCCTGTATTTGCGTGTGTTTACATCATGTCTATCGTGTATTTGCGTGTGTTTACATCATGCCTATCCTGTATTTGCGTGTGTTTACATCATGTCTATCCTGTATTCGCGTGTGTTTACATCATGTCTATCCTGTATTTGCGTGTGTTTACATCATGTCTATCCTGTATTTGTGTGTTTACATCATGTCTATCCTGTATTTGCGTGTTTACATCATGTCTGTCCTGTATTTGCTTTTGTTTACATCATGTCTATCGTGTATTTGCATGTGTTTACTTCATGTCTATCACGTATTTGCATGTTTACATCATGTCTATCGTGTATTTACGTGTGTATATTTCATGTCTATCGTGTATTTGCGTGTGTTTACATCATGTCTATCCTGTATTTGGATGTGTTTATTTCATGTCTATCGTGTATTTGCGTGTGTTTACATCATGTCTATCCTGTATTTGCGTGTTTACATCCTGTCTATCCTGTATTTGCGTGTTTACATAATGTTTATCCTGTATTTGAGTGTGTTTACATCATGTCTATCCTGTATTTGCGTGTGTTTACATCATGTCTATCCTGTATTTGCGTGTGTTTACATCATGTCTATCCTGTATTTGCATATGTTTACATCATGTCTCTCCTGTATTTGCGTGTGTTTACATCATGTCTATCCTGTATTTGCATGTGATTACATCATGTCTATCGTGTTTTTGCGTGTGTTTACATCATGTCTATCCTGTATTTTCGTGTGTTTACATCATGTCTATCCTGTATTTGCGTGTTTACATCATGTCTATCGGGTATTTGCGTGTGTTTACATCATGTCTATCCTGTATTTGCGTGTTTACATCATGTCTATCGTGTATTTGTGTGTGTTTACATCATGTCTATCGTGTATTTACGTGTGTTTACATCATGTCTATCCTGTATTTGCGTGTGTTTACATCATGTCTATCGTGTATTTGCGTGTGTTTACATCATGTCTATCGTGTATTTACGTGTGTTTACATCATGTCTATCGTGCATTTGCGTGTGTTTACATCATGTCTATCCTGTATTTGTTTGTGTTTACATCATGTCTATCCTGTATTTGCGTGTGTTTACATCATGTATATCCTGTATTTGTGTGTGTTTACATCATGTCTATCCTGTATTTGCGTGTGTTTACATCATGTCTATTCTGTATTTGTGTGTGTTTACATCATGTCTATTCTGTATTTGCGTGTGTTTACATCATGTCTATCCTGTATATGCGTGTGTTTACATCATGTCTATCCTGTATTTGCGTGTGTTTACATCATGTCTATCGTGTATTTGCGTGTGTTTACATCATGTCTATCCTGTATTTGCGTGTTTACATCATGTCTATCCTGTATTTGCGTGTGTTTACATCATGTATATCGTGTATTTGCATGTGTTAACATCATGTCTATCCTGTATTTGCATGTTTACATCATGTCTATCCTGTATTTGCGTATGTTTACATCATGTCTATCCTGTATTTGCATGTGTTTACATAATGTCTATCCTGTATTTGCGTGTGTTTACATCATGTCTATCCTGTATTTGCATGTTTACATCATGTCTATCTTATATTTGCATGTTTACATCATGTCTATCTTATATTTGCGTGTGTTTACATCATGTTTATCCTGTATTTGCGTGTGTTTACATCATGTCTATCCTGTATTTGCGTGTTTACATCATGTCTATCGTGTATTTAAGTGTGTTTACATCATGTCTATCCTGTATTTGCGTGTTTACATCATGTCTATTGTGTATTTGCGTGTGTTTACATCATGTCTATCGTGTATTTCCGTGTGTTTACATCATGTCTATCCTGTATTTGCGTGTGTTTACATCATGTCTATCCTGTATTTGCGTGTGTTTACATCATGTCTATCGTGTATTTGCGTGTGTTTACATCATGTCTATCGTGTATTTACGTGTGTTTACATCATGTCTATCCTGTATTTGCGTGTGTTTACATCATGTCTATCGTGCATTTGCGTGTGTTTACATCATGTCTATCCTGTATTTGCGTGTGTTTACATAATGTCTATCCTGTATTTGCGTGTGTTTACATCATGTCTATCCTGTATTTGCATGTTTACATCATGTCTATCTTATATTTGCATGTTTACATCATGTCTATCCTGTATTTGCGTGTTTACATCATGTCTATTGTGTATTTGCGTGTGTTTACATCATGTCTATCGTGTATTTCCGTGTGTTTACATCATGTCTATCCTGTATTTGCGTGTGTTTACATCATGTCTATCCTGTATTTGCGTGTGTTTACATCATGTCTATCGTGCATTTGCGTGTGTTTACATCATGTCTATCCTGTATTTGCGTGTGTTTACATCATGTCTATGCTGTATTTGCGTGTGTTTACATCATGTCTATCCTGTAATTGTGTGTGTTTACATCATGTCTATCCTGTATTTGCGTGTGTTTACATCATGTCTATCGTGTATTTGTGTGTGTTTACATCATGTCTATCCTGTATTTGCGTCTGTTGACATCATATCTATCCTGTATTTGCGTGTGTTTACATCATGTCTATTCTGTATTTGTGTGTTTACATCATGTCTATCCTGTATTTGCGTGTGTTTACATAATGTCTATCGTGTATTTGCATGTGTTAACATCATGTCTATCCTGTATTTGCGTGTTTACATCATGTCTATCCTGTATTTGCGTGTGTTTACATCATGTCTATCCTGTATTTGCGTGTGTTTACATCATGTCTATCCTGTATTTGCGTGTGTTTACATCATGTCTATCCTGTATTTGCATGTTTACATCATGTCTATCTTATATTTGCATGTTTACATCATGTCTATCTTATATTTGCGTGTGTTTACATCATGTCTATCCTGTATTTGCGTGTGTTTACATCATGTCTATCCTGTATTTGAGTGTTTACATCATGTCTATCGTGCATTTGCGTGTGTTTACATCATGTCTATCCTGTATTTGCGTGTGTTTACATCATGTCTATCCTGTATTTGCGTGTGTTTGCATCATGTCTATCGTGTATTTGTGTGTGTTTACATCATGTCTATCCTGTATTTGCGTGTGTTTGCATCATGTCTATTCTGTATTTGCGTGTGTTTACATCATGTCTATCCTGTATTTGCGTGTGTTTACATCATGTCTATCGTGTATTTGCGTGTGTTTACATCATGCCTATCCTGTATTTGCGTGTGTTTACATCATGTCTATCCTGTATTCGCGTGTGTTTACATCATGTCTATCCAGTATTTGTGTGTTTACATCATGTATATCCTGTATTTGCGTGTTTACATCATGTCTGTCCTGTATTTGCTTTTGTTTACATCATGTCTATCGTGTATTTGCATGTGTTTACTTCATGTCTATCACGTATTTGCATGTTTACATCATGTCTATCGTGTATTTGCGTGTGTATATTTCATGTCTATCGTGTATTTGCGTGTGTTTACATCATGTCTATCCTGTATTTGGATGTGTTTATTTCATGTATATCGTGTATTTGCGTGTGTTTACATCATGTGTATCCTGTATTTGCGTGTGTTTACATCATGTCTATCCTGTATTTGCGTGTTTACATCCTGTCTATCCTGTATTTGCGTGTTTACATAATGTTTATCCTGTATTTGAGTGTGTTTACATCATGTCTATCCTGTATTTGCGTGTGTTTACATCATGTCTATCCTTTATTTGCGTGTGTTTACATCATGTCTGTCCTGTATTTGCGTGTGTTTACATCATGTCTATCGTGTATTTGCGTGTGTTTACATCATGTCTATCGTGTATTTGCGTGTGTTTACATCATGTCTATCGTGTATTTACGTGTGTTTACATCATGTCTATCGTGCATTTGCGTGTGTTTACATCATGTCTATCCTGTATTTGTTTGTGTTTACATCATGTCTATCCTGTATTTGCGTGTGTTTACATCATGTCTATCCTGTATTTGTGTGTGTTTACATCATGTCTATCCTGTATTTGCGTGTGTTTACATCATGTCTATTCTGTATTTGTGTGTGTTTACATCATGTCTATTCTGTATTTGCGTGTGTTTACATCATGTCTATCCTGTATATGCGTGTGTTTACATCATGTCTATCCTGTATTTGCGTGTGTTTACATCATGTCTATCGTGTATTTGCGTGTGTTTACATCATGTCTATCCTGTATTTGCGTGTTTACATCATGGTTATCCTGTATTTGCGTGTGTTTACATCATGTCTATCGTGTATTTGCATGTGTTAACATCATGTCTATCCTGTATTTGCATGTTTACATCATGTCTATCCTGTATTTGCGTGTGTTTACATCATGTCTATCCTGTATTTGCGTGTGTTTACATAATGTCTATCCTGTATTTGCGTGTGTTTACATCATGTCTATCCTGTATTTGCATGTTTACATCATGTCTATCTTATATTTGCATGTTTACATCATGTCTATCTTATATTTGCGTGTGTTTACATCATGTTTATCCTGTATTTGCGTGTGTTTACATCATGTCTATCCTGTATTTGCGTGTTTACATCATGTCTATCGTGTATTTAAGTGTGTTTACATCATGTCTATCCTGTATTTGCGTGTTTACATCATGTCTATTGTGTATTTGCGTGTGTTTACATCATGTCTATCGTGTATTTCCGTGTGTTTACATCATGTCTATCCTGTATTTGCGTGTGTTTACATCATGTCTATCCTGTATTTGCGTGTGTTTACATCATGTCTATCGTGTATTTGCGTGTGTTTACATCATGTCTATCGTGTATTTACGTGTGTTTACATCATGTCTATCCTGTATTTGCGTGTGTTTACATCATGTCTATCGTGCATTTCCGTGTGTTTACATCATGTCTATCCTGTATTTGCGTGTGTTTACATCATGTCTATGCTGTATTTGCGTGTGTTTACATCATGTCTATCCTGTAATTGTGTGTGTTTACATCATGTCTATCGTGTATTTGTGTGTGTTTACATCATGTCTATTCTGTATTTGCGTGTGTTTACATCATGTCTATCCTGTATATGCGTGTGTTTACATAATGTCTATCCTGTATTTGCGTGTGTTTACATCATGTCTATCCTGTATTTGCGTGTGTTTACATCATGTCTATCGTGTATTTGCGTGTTTACATCATGTCTATCACGTATTTGCGTGTTTACATCATGACTATCCTGTATTTGTGTGTGTTTACATCATGTCTATCCTTTATTTGCGTGTTTACATCATGTCTATCCTGTATTTGCGTGTGTTTACATCATGTCTATCCTGTATTTGCGTGTTTACATCCTGTCTATCGTGTATTTGCGTGTGTTTACATCATGTCTATCGTGTATTTGCGTGTGTTTACATCATGTCTATCCTGTATTTGTGTGTGTTTACATAATGTCTATCCTGTATTTGCGTGTGTTTACATAATGTCTTTCCTGCATTTGCGTGTGTTTACATCATGTCTATCCTGTATTTGTGTGTGTTTACATCATGTCTATCGTGTATTTGCGTGTGTTTACATCATGTCTATCGTGTATTTGCGCGTGTTTACATCATGTCTATCCTGTATTTGCGTGTGTTTACATCATGTCTATCCTGTATTTGCGTGTGTTTACATCATGTCTATCCTGTATTTGCGTGTTTACATCATGTCTACCTACATCATGCCTATCGTGTATTTATGTGTGTTTACATCATGTCTATCCTGTATTTGCGTGTGTTTACATCATGTCTATCCTGTATTTGCGTGTGTTTACATCATGTCTATCGTGTATTTGCGTGTGTTTACATCATGCCTATCGTGTATTTATGTGTGTTTACATCATGTCTATCCTGTATTTGCGTGTGTTTACATCATGTCTATCCTGTATTTGCGCGTGTTTACATCATGTCTATCCTATATTTGCGTGTTTTTACATCATGTCTATCCTGTATTTGCGTGTGTTTACATCATGTCTATCCTGTATTTGCGTGTGTTTACATCATGTCTATCGTGTATTTGCGTGTTTACATCATGTCTATCACGTATTTGCGTGTTTACATCATGACTATCCTGTATTTGTGTGTGTTTACATCATGTCTATCCTTTATTTGCGTGTTTACATCATGTCTATCGTGTATTTGCGTGTGTTTACATCATGTCTATCCTGTATTTGCGTGTGTTTACATCATGTCTATTCTGTATTTGCGTGTGTTTACATCATGTCTATCCTTTATTTGCGTATTTACATTATGTCTATCCTGTATTCGCGTGTGTTTACATCATGTCTATCCTGTATTTGCGTGTGTTTACATCATATCTATCCTGTATTTGCGTGTTTACATCATGTCTATCCTGTATTTGCGTGTGTTTACATCATGTCTGTCCTGTATTTGCGTGTGTTTACATCATGTCTATCCTGTATTTGCGTGTGTTTACATCATGTCTATCCTGTATTTGCATATGTTTACATCATGTCTATCGTGTATTTGCATGTGTTTACATCATGTCTATCACGTATTTGCATGTTTACATCATGTCTATCGTGTATTTGCGTGTGTATATTTCATGTCTATCGTGTATTTGCGTGTGTTCACATCATGTCTATCGTGTATTTGCGTGTGTTTATTTCATGTCTATCGTGTATTTGCGTGTGTTTACATCATGTCTATCCTGTATTTGCATGTGTTTACATCATGTCTAACCTGTATTTGCGTGTTTACATCCTGTCTATCGTGTATTTGCGTGTGTTTACATCATGTCTATCGTGTATTTGCGTGTGTTTACATCATGTCTATCCTGTATTTGTGTGTGTTTACATAATGTCTATCCTGTATTTGCGTGTGTTTACATAATGTCTTTCCTGCATTTGCGTGTGTTTACATCATGTCTATCCTGTATTTGCGTGTGTTTACATCATGTCTATCCTGTATTTGCGTGTGTTTACATCATGTCTATCGTGTATTTGCGTGTGTTTACATCATGTCTATCGTGTATTTGCGCGTGTTTACATCATGTCTATCCTGTATTTGCGTGTGTTTACATCATGTCTATCCTGTATTTGCGTGTGTTTACATCATGTCTATCCTGTATTTGCGTGTTTACATCATGTCTACCTACATCATGCCTATCGTGTATTTATGTGTGTTTACATCATGTCTATCCTGTATTTGCGTGTGTTTACATCATTTCTATCGTGTATTTGCGTGTGTTTACATCATGTCTACCGTGTATTTGCGTGTGTTTACATCATGTCTATCCTGTATTTGCGTGTGTTTACATCATGTCTATCCTGTATTTGCGTGTGTTTACATAATGTCGATCGTGTATTTGTGTGTGTTTACATTATGCCTATCCTGTATTTTCGTGTGTTTACATCATGTCTATCGTGTATTTGCGCGTGTTTACATCATGTCTATCCTGTATTTGCGTGTGTTTACATCATGTCTATCCTGTATTTGCGTGTGTTTACATCATGTCTATCCTGTATTTGCGTGTTTACATCATGTCTACCTACATCATGCCTATCGTGTATTTATGTGTGTTTACATCATGTCTATCCTGTATTTGCGTGTGTTTACATCATTTCTATCGTGTATTTGCGTGTGTTTACATCATGTCTACCGTGTATTTGCGTGTGTTTACATCATGTCTATCCTGTATTTGCGTGTGTTTACATCATGTCTATCCTGTATTTGCGTGTGTTTACATAATGTCGATCGTGTATTTGTGTGTGTTTACATTATGCCTATCCTGTATTTTCGTGTGTTTACATCATGTCTATCGTGTATTTGCGTGTGTTTACATCATGCCTATCCTGTATTTGCTTGTGTTTACATCATGTCTATCGTGTATTTGCTTGTGTTTACATCATGTCTATCGTGTATTTGCGTGTGTTTACATCATGTCTATCGTGTATTTGCGTGTGTTTACATCATGTTTATCCTGTATTTGCGTGTTTACATCATGTCTATCCTGTATTTGCGTGTGTTTACATCATGTCTATCCTGTATTTGCGTGTGATTACAT
This sequence comes from Muraenolepis orangiensis, assembly GCA_027704905.1. Taxonomy (NCBI): domain Eukaryota; kingdom Metazoa; phylum Chordata; class Actinopteri; order Gadiformes; family Muraenolepididae; genus Muraenolepis; species Muraenolepis orangiensis. Next base: position 36,631,753 of record CM051003.1, read on the forward strand.
CATGTCTATCGTGTATTTGCATGTGTTTACATCATGTCTATCGTGTATTTGCGTGTTTACATCATGTCTATCCTGTATTTGCGTGTGTTTACATCATGTCTATCCTGTATTTGCGTGTGTTTACATCATGTCTATCCTGTATTTGCGTGTGTTTACATCATGTCTATCCTGTATTTGCGTGTGTTTACATCATGTCTATCCTGTATTTTCGTGTGTTTACATCATGTCTATCCTGTATTTGCGTGTGTTTACATCATGTCTATCGTGTATTTGCGTGTGAATACATCATGTCTATCCTGTATTTGCGTGTGTTTACATCATGTCTATCCTGTATTTGTGTGTGTTTACATCATGTCTATCGTGTATTTAAGTTTGTTTACATCATGTCTATCCTGTATTTGCGTGTTTACATCATGTCTATCCTGTATTTGCGTGTGTTTACATCATGTCTATCCTGTACTTGCATATGTTTACATCATGTCTCTCCTGTATTTGCGTGTGTTTACATCATGTCTATCCTGTATTTGTGTGTGTTTACATCATGTCTATCCTGTATTTGCGTGTGTTTACATCATGTCTATCCTGTATTTGCGCGTGTTTACATCATGTCTATCCTATATTTGCGTGTTTTTACATCATGTCTATCCTGTATTTGCGTGTGTTTACATCATGTCTATCGTGTATTTGCGTGTGTTTACATCATGTCTATCGTGTATTTGCGTGTTTACATCATGTCTATCGTGTATTTGCGTGTGTTTACATCATGTCTATCGTGTATTTGCGTGTGTTTACATCATGTCTATCGTGTATTTGCGTGTTTACATCATGTCTATCACGTATTTGCGTGTTTACATCATGTCTATCCTGTATTTGTGTGTGTTTACATCATGTCTATCGTGTATTTGCGTGTTTACATCATGTCTATCACGTATTTGCGTGTTTACATCATGTCTATCCTGTATTTGTGTGTGTTTACATCATGTCTATCCTTTATTTGCGTGTTTACATCATGTCTATCGTGTATTTGCGTGTGTTTACATCATGTCTATCCTGTATTTGCGTGTGTTTACATCATGTCTATTCTGTATTTGCGTGTGTTTACATCATGTCTATCCTTTATTTGCGTATTTACATTATGTCTATCCTGTATTCGCGTGTGTTTACATGATGTCTATCCTGTATTTGCGTGTGTTTACATCATATCTATCCTGTGTTTGCGTGTTTACATCATGTCTATCCTGTATTTGCGTGTGTTTACATCATGTCTGTCCTGTATTTGCGTGTGTTTACATCATGTCTATCCTGTATTTGCGTGTGTTTACATCATGTCTATCCTGTATTTGCATGTGTTTACATCATGTCTATCACGTATTTGCATGTTTACATCATGTCTATCGTGTATTTGCGTGTGTATATTTCATGTCTATCGTGTATTTGCGTGTGTTCACATCATGTCTATCCTGTATTTGCGTGTGTTTACATCATGTCTATCCTGTATTTGCGTGTTTACATCCTGTCTATCGTGTATTTGCGTGTGTTTACATCATGTCTATCGTGTATTTGCGTGTGTTTACATCATGTCTATCCTGTATTTGTGTGTGTTTACATAATGTCTATCCTGTATTTGCGTGTGTTTACATAATGTCTTTCCTGCATTTGCGTGTGTTTACATCATGTCTATCCTGTATTTGCGTGTGTTTACATCATGTCTATCCTGTATTTGCGTGTGTTTACATCATGTCTATCGTGTATTTGCGTGTGTTTACATCATGTCTATCGTGTATTTGCGCGTGTTTACATCATGTCTATCCTGTATTTGCGTGTGTTTACATCATGTCTATCCTGTATTTGCGTGTGTTTACATCATGTCTGTCCTGTATTTGCGTGTTTACATCATGTCTACCTACATCATGCCTATCGTGTATTTATGTGTGTTTACATCATGTCTATCCTGTATTTGCGTGTGTTTACATCATTTCTATCGTGTATTTGCGTGTGTTTACATCATGTCTATCGTGTATTTGCGTGTGTTTACATCATGTCTATCCTGTATTTGCGTGTGTTTACATCATGTCTATCCTGTATTTGCGTGTGTTTACATAATGTCGATCGTGTATTTGTGTGTGTATATTTCATGTCTATCGTGTATTTGCGTGTGTTCACATCATGTCTATCGTGTATTTGCGTGTGTTTATTTCATGTCTATCGTGTATTTGCGTGTGTTTACATCATGTCTATCCTGTATTTGCATGTGTTTACATCATGTCTAACCTGTATTTGCGTGTTTACATCCTGTCTATCGTGTATTTGCGTGTGTTTACATCATGTCTATCGTGTATTTGCGTGTGTTTACATCATGTCTATCCTGTATTTGTGTGTGTTTACATAATGTCTATCCTGTATTTGCGTGTGTTTACATAATGTCTTTCCTGCATTTGCGTGTGTTTACATCATGTCTATCCTGTATTTGCGTGTGTTTACATCATGTCTATCCTGTATTTGCGTGTGTTTACATCATGTCTATCGTGTATTTGCGTGTGTTTACATCATGTCTATCGTGTATTTGCGCGTGTTTACATCATGTCTATCCTGTATTTGCGTGTGTTTACATCATGTCTATCCTGTATTTGCGTGTGTTTACATCATGTCTATCCTGTATTTGCGTGTTTACATCATGTCTACCTACATCATGCCTATCGTGTATTTATGTGTGTTTACATCATGTCTATCCTGTATTTGCGTGTGTTTACATCATTTCTATCGTGTATTTGCGTGTGTTTACATCATGTCTACCGTGTATTTGCGTGTGTTTACATCATGTCTATCCTGTATTTGCGTGTGTTTACATCATGTCTATCCTGTATTTGCGTGTGTTTACATAATGTCGATCGTGTATTTGTGTGTGTTTACATTATGCCTATCCTGTATTTTCGTGTGTTTACATCATGTCTATCGTGTATTTGCGCGTGTTTACATCATGTCTATCCTGTATTTGCGTGTGTTTACATCATGTCTATCCTGTATTTGCGTGTGTTTACATCATGTCTATCCTGTATTTGCGTGTTTACATCATGTCTACCTACATCATGCCTATCGTGTATTTATGTGTGTTTACATCATGTCTATCCTGTATTTGCGTGTGTTTACATCATTTCTATCGTGTATTTGCGTGTGTTTACATCATGTCTACCGTGTATTTGCGTGTGTTTACATCATGTCTATCCTGTATTTGCGTGTGTTTTCATCATGTCTATCCTGTATTTGCGTGTGTTTACATAATGTCGATCGTGTATTTGTGTGTGTTTACATTATGCCTATCCTGTATTTTCGTGTGTTTACATCATGTCTATCGTGTATTTGCGTGTGTTTACATCATGCCTATCCTGTATTTGCTTGTGTTTACATCATGTCTATCGTGTATTTGCGTGTGTTTACATCATGTCTATCGTGTATTTGCGTGTGTTTACATCATGTTTATCCTGTATTTGCGTGTTTACATCATGTCTATCCTGTATTTGCGTGTGTTTACATCATGTCTATCCTGTATTTGCGTGTGATTACATCATGTCTATCGTGTATTTGCATGTGTTTACATCATGTCTATCGTGTATTTGCGTGTTTACATCATGTCTATCCTGTATTTGCGTGTGTTTACATCATGTCTATCCTGTATTTGCGTGTGTTTACATCATGTCTATCCTGTATTTGCGTGTGTTTACATCATGTCTATCCTGTATTTGCGTGTGTTTACATCATGTCTATCCTGTATTTTCGTGTGTTTACATCATGTCTATCCTGTATTTGCGTGTGTTTACATCATGTCTATCGTGTATTTGCGTGTGAATACATCATGTCTATCCTGTATTTGCGTGTGTTTACATCATGTCTATCCTGTATTTGTGTGTGTTTACATCATGTCTATCGTGTATTTAAGTTTGTTTACATCATGTCTATCCTGTATTTGCGTGTTTACATCATGTCTATCCTGTATTTGCGTGTGTTTACATCATGTCTATCCTGTACTTGCATATGTTTACATCATGTCTCTCCTGTATTTGCGTGTGTTTACATCATGTCTATCCTGTATTTGTGTGTGTTTACATCATGTCTATCCTGTATTTGCGTGTGTTTACATCATGTCTATCCTGTATTTGCGCGTGTTTACATCATGTCTATCCTATATTTGCGTGTTTTTACATCATGTCTATCCTGTATTTGCGTGTGTTTACATCATGTCTATCGTGTATTTGCGTGTGTTTACATCATGTCTATAGTGTATTTGCGTGTTTACATCATGTCTATCGTGTATTTGCGTGTGTTTACATCATGTCTATCGTGTATTTGCGTGTGTTTACATCATGTCTATCGTGTATTTGCGTGTTTACATCATGTCTATCACGTATTTGCGTGTTTACATCATGTCTATCCTGTATTTGTGTGTGTTTACATCATGTCTATCGTGTATTTGCGTGTTTACATCATGTCTATCACGTATTTGCGTGTTTACATCATGTCTATCCTGTATTTGTGTGTGTTTACATCATGTCTATCCTTTATTTGCGTGTTTACATCATGTCTATCGTGTATTTGCGTGTGTTTACATCATGTCTATCCTGTATTTGCGTGTGTTTACATCATGTCTATTCTGTATTTGCGTGTGTTTACATCATGTCTATCCTTTATTTGCGTATTTACATTATGTCTATCCTGTATTCGCGTGTGTTTACATGATGTCTATCCTGTATTTGCGTGTGTTTACATCATATCTATCCTGTGTTTGCGTGTTTACATCATGTCTATCCTGTATTTGCGTGTGTTTACATCATGTCTGTCCTGTATTTGCGTGTGTTTACATCATGTCTATCCTGTATTTGCGTGTGTTTACATCATGTCTATCCTGTATTTGCATGTGTTTACATCATGTCTATCACGTATTTGCATGTTTACATCATGTCTATCGTGTATTTGCGTGTGTATATTTCATGTCTATCGTGTATTTGCGTGTGTTCACATCATGTCTATCCTGTATTTGCGTGTGTTTACATCATGTCTATCCTGTATTTGCGTGTTTACATCCTGTCTATCGTGTATTTGCGTGTGTTTACATCATGTCTATCGTGTATTTGCGTGTGTTTACATCATGTCTATCCTGTATTTGTGTGTGTTTACATCCTGTCTATCGTGTATTTGCGTGTGTTTACATCATGTCTATCGTGTATTTGCGTGTGTTTACATCATGTCTATCCTGTATTTGTGTGTGTTTACATCATGTCTATCCTGTATTTGCGTGTGTTTACATCATGTCTATCCTGTATTTGCGTGTGTTTACATCATGTCTATCGTGTATTTGCGTGTGTTTACATCATGTCTATCGTGTATTTGCGCGTGTTTACATCATGTCTATCCTGTATTTGCGTGTGTTTACATCATGTCTATCCTGTATTTGCGTGTGTTTACATCATGTCTGTCCTGTATTTGCGTGTTTACATCATGTCTACCTACATCATGCCTATCGTGTATTTATGTGTGTTTACATCATGTCTATCCTGTATTTGCGTGTGTTTACATCATTTCTATCGTGTATTTGCGTGTGCTTACATCATGTCTATCGTGTATTTGCGTGTGTTTACATCATGTCTATCCTGTATTTGCGTGTGTTTACATCATGTCTATCCTGTATTTGCGTGTGTTTACATAATGTCGATCGTGTATTTGTGTGTGTTTACATTATGCCTATCCTGTATTTTCGTGTGTTTACATCATGTCTATCGTGTATTTGCGTGTGTTTACATCATGTCTATCCTGTATTTGCGTGTTTACATCATGTCTATCCTGTATTTGCGTGTGTTTACATCATGTCTATCGTGTATTTGCATGTGTTAACATCATGTCTATCCTGTATTTGCGTGTTTACATCATGTCTATCCTGTATTTGCGTGTGTTTACATCATGTCTATCCTGTATTTGCGTGTGTTTACATCATGTCTATCCTGTATTTGCGTGTGTTTACATCATGTCTATCCTGTATTTGCATGTTTACATCATGTCTATCTTATATTTGCATGTTTACATCATGTCTATCTTATATTTGCGTGTGTTTACATCATGTCTATCCTGTATTTGCGTGTGTTTACATCATGTCTATCCTGTATTTGCGTGTTTACATCATGTCAATCGTGTATTTAAGTGTGTTTACATCATGTCTATCCTGTATTTGAGTGTTTACATCATGTCTATCGTGCATTTGCGTGTGTTTACATCATGTCTATCCTGTATTTGCGTGTGTTTACATCATGTCTATCCTGTATTTGCGTGTGTTTGCATCATGTCTATCCTGTATTTGCGTGTGTTTACATCATGTCTATCCTGTATTTGCGTGTGTTTACATCATGTCTATCGTGTATTTGCATGTGTTAACATCATGTCTATCGTGTATTTGCGCGTGTTTACATCATGTCTATCCTGTATTTGCGTGTGTTTACATCATGTCTATCCTGTATTTGCGTGTGTTTACATCATGTCTGTCCTGTATTTGCGTGTTTACATCATGTCTACCTACATCATGCCTATCGTGTATTTATGTGTGTTTACATCATGTCTATCCTGTATTTGCGTGTGTTTACATTATTTCTATCGTGTATTTGCGTGTGTTTACATCATGTCTATCGTGTATTTGCGTGTGTTTACATCATGTCTATCCTGTATTTGCGTGTGTTTACATCATGTCTATCCTGTATTTGCGTGTGTTTACATAATGTCGATCGTGTATTTGTGTGTGTTTACATTATGCCTATCCTGTATTTTCGTGTGTTTACATCATGTCTATCGTGTATTTGCGTGTGTTTACATCATGTCTATCCTGTATTTGCGTGTTTACATCATGTCTATCCTGTATTTGCGTGTGTTTACATCATGTCTATCGTGTATTTGCATGTGTTAACATCATGTCTATCCTGTATTTGCGTGTTTACATCATGTCTATCCTGTATTTGCGTGTGTTTACATCATGTCTATCCTGTATTTGCGTGTGTTTACATCATGTCTATCCTGTATTTGCGTGTGTTTACATCATGTCTATCCTGTATTTGCATGTTTACATCATGTCTATCTTATATTTGCATGTTTACATCATGTCTATCTTATATTTGCGTGTGTTTACATCATGTCTATCCTGTATTTGCGTGTGTTTACATCATGTCTATCCTGTATTTGCGTGTTTACATCATGTCTATCGTGTATTTAAGTGTGTTTACATCATGTCTATCCTGTATTTGAGTGTTTACATCATGTCTATCGTGCATTTGCGTGTGTTTACATCATGTCTATCCTGTATTTGCGTGTGTTTACATCATGTCTATCCTGTATTTGCGTGTGTTTGCATCATGTCTATCCTGTATTTGCGTGTGTTTACATCATGTCTATCCTGTATTTGCGTGTGTTTACATCATGTCTATCGTGTATTTGCATGTGTTAACATCATGTCTATCCTGTATTTGCATGTTTACATCATGTATATCCTGTATTTGCGTGTGTTTACATCATCTCTATCCTGTATTTGTGTGTGTTTACATAATGTCTATCCTGTATTTGCGTGTGTTTACATCATGTCTATCCTGTATTTGCATGTTTACATCATGTCTATCTTATATTTGCATGTTTACATCATGTCTATCTTATATTTGCGTGTGTTTACATCATGTTTATCCTGTATTTGCGTGTGTTTACATCATGTCTATCCTGTATTTGCGTGTTTACATCATGTCTATCGTGTATTTAAGTGTGTTTACATCATGTCTATCCTGTATTTGCGTGTTTACATCATGTCTATTGTGTATTTGCGTGTGTTTACATCATGTCTATCGTGTATTTCCGTGTGTTTACATCATGTCTATCCTGTATTTGCGTGTGTTTACATCATGTCTATCCTGTATTTGCGTGTGTTTACATCATGTCTATCCTGTATTTGCGTGTGTTTACATCATGTCTATCGTGTATTTGCGTGTGTTTACATCATGTCTATCGTGTATTTACGTGTGTTTACATCATGTCTATCCTGTATTTGCGTGTGTTTACATCATGTCTATCGTGCATTTGCGTGTGTTTACATCATGTCTATCCTGTATTTGCGTGTGTTTACATCATGTCTATGCTGTATTTGCATGTGTTTACATCATGTCTATCCTGTAATTGTGTGTGTTTACATCATGTCTATCCTGTATTTGCGTGTGTTTACATCATGTCTATCGTGTATTTGTGTGTGTTTACATCATGTCTATCCTGTATTTGCGTGTGTTTACATCATGTCTATCGTGTATTTGCGTGTGTTTACATCATGTCTATCGTGTATTTGTGTGTGTTTACATCATGTCTATTCTGTATTTGCGTGTGTTTACATCATGTCTATCCTGTATATGCGTGTGTTTACATAATGTCTATCCTGTATTTGCGTGTGTTTACATCATGTCTATCGTGTATTTGCGTGTGTTTACATCATGTCTATCCTGTATATGCGTGTGTTTACATAATGTCTATCCTGTATTTGCGTGTGTTTACATCATGTCTATCCTGTATTTGCGTGTGTTTACATCATGTCTATCGTGTATTTGCATGTGTTAACATCATGTCTATCCTGTATTTGCGTGTTTACATCATGTCTATCCTGTATTTGCGTGTGTTTACATCATGTCTATCCTGTATTTGCGTGTGTTTACATCATGTCTATCCTGTATTTGCGTGTGTTTACATCATGTCTATCCTGTATTTGCATGTTTACATCATGTCTATCTTATATTTGCATGTTTACATCATGTCTATCTTATATTTGCGTGTGTTTACATCATGTCTATCCTGTATTTGCGTGTGTTTACATCATGTCTATCCTGTATTTGCGTGTTTACATCATGTCTATCGTGTATTTGCGTGTTTACATCATGTCTATCCTGTATTTGCGTGTGTTTACATCATGTCTATCCTGTATTTGCGTGTGTTTACATCATGTCTATCCTGTATTTGCGTGTGTTTACATCATGTCTATCCTGTATTTGCGTTTGTTTACATCATGTCTATCCTGTATTTTCGTGTGTTTACATCATGTCTATCCTGTATTTGCGTGTGTTTACATCATGTCTATCGTGTATTTGCGTGTGTTTACATCATGTCTATCGTGTATTTGCGTGTGAATACATCATGTCTATCCTGTATTTGCGTGTGTTTACATCATGTCTATCCTGTATTTGTGTGTGTTTACATCATGTCTATCGTGTATTTAAGTTTGTTTACATAATGTCTATCCTGTATTTGCGTGTTTACATCATGTCTATCCTGTATTTGCGTGTGTTTACATCATGTCTATCCTGTATTTGCATATGTTTACATCATGTCTCTCCTGTATTTGCGTGTGTTTACATCATGTCTATCCTGTATTTGTGTGTGTTTACATCATGTCTATCCTGTATTTGCGTGTGTTTACATCATGTCTATCCTGTATTTGCGCGTGTTTACATCATGTCTATCCTATATTTGCGTGTTTTTACATCATGTCTATCCTGTATTTGCGTGTGTTTACATCATGTCTATCCTGTATTTGCGTGTGTTTACATCATGTCTATCGTGTATTTGCGTGTTTACATCATGTCTATCACGTATTTGCGTGTTTACATCATGTCTATCCTGTATTTGCGTGTGTTTACATCATGTCTATCCTTTATTTGCGTGTTTACATCATGTCTATCGTGTATTTGCGTGTGTTTACATCATGTCTATCGTGTATTTGCGTGTGTTTACATCATGTCTACCCTGTATTTGCGTGTGTTTACATCATGTCTATCATGTATTTGCGTGTGTTTACATCATGGCTATCGTGTATTTGCGTGTGTTTACATCATGTCTATCCTGTATTTGCGTGTGTTTACATCATGTCTATCCTGTATTTGCATGTGTTTACATCATGTCTATCCTGTATTTGCATATGTTTACATCATGTCTATCGTGTATTTGCGTGTGTACATTGTGCGGTCTATGCTACACTACGCTAACAACATGATACAATGGAAATGGCAGGAAACCTTCACAAAGCAACCCTTATGTAGCGTTAGGGTCCCTTTGTGACTAGGCTCATTAGCACTGCTGCACATCAATCAAGGCTCATGGAGGTCCCTCTGTGTGCGTGTGTTTGTGTGTGTTTGTGTGTATGTGTGTTTGTGTGTGTGTGTGTGCATGTGAGTTGCGTGTGAGTTGCGTGTGAGTTGCGTGTGGGTTGCGTGTGGGTTGCGTGTGAGTTGCGTGTGAGTTGTGTGTTGGTTGCGTGTGAGTTGTGTGTGGGTTGTGTGTGGGTTGCGTGTGAGTTGTTGCGTGTGAGTTGCGTGGGAGATGCGTGTGAGTTGCGTGTGGGTTGTGTGTGGGTTGCGTGTGAGTTGCGTATGAGTTGCGTGTGAGTTGCGTGTGGGTTGTGTGTGGGTTGCGTGTGGGTTGCATGTGAGTTGCGTGGGGGTTGCGTGTGAGTTTCGTGTGAGTTGTGTGTGGGTTGCGTGTGAGTTGCGTATGAGTTGCGTGTGAGTTGCGTGTGGGTTGTGTGTGGGTTGCGTGTGGGTTGCATGTGAGTTGCGTGGGGGTGGCGTGTGAGTTGCGTGGGGGTTGCGTGTGGGTTGCATGTGAGTTGCGTGTGAGTTGCGTGTGGGTTGCGTGTGAGTTGCGTGTGGGTTGCGTGTGAGTTGCGTGTGAGTTGCATGGGGGTTGCGTGTGAGTTGCGTGTGAGTTGCGTGTGAGTTGCGTGTGGGTTGCGTGTGGGTTGCATGTGAGTTGCGTGGGGGTTGCGTGTGGGTTGCGTATGAGTTGCGGGCATAACTTAAGGGTTGCGTTTTAGTTGTGTGTGGGTTGCGTGTGAGTTGCGTGGGGGTTGCGTGTGGGTTGCGTATGAGTTGCGTGCATAACTTAAGGGTTGCGTTTTAGTTGTGTGTGGGTTGCGTGTGAGTTGCGTGGGGGTTGCGTGTGGGTTGCGTATGAGTTGCGTGCAGAACTTAAGGGTTGCTTGTGAGTTGCGTGTGGGTTGCGTGTGAGTTGCATGTGGGTTGCGTGTGAGTTGCGTGGGGGTTGCGTGTGGGCTGCGTATGAGTTGCGTGCAGAACTTAAGGGTTGCGTTTGACCTGCGTGCTAGTTGCAACCATACGCAACTGGTGATCGCTATGGTGTGAGGGCACCAAAGCGACTTTATGTTGAGATTTTTACACAATTACACACACAACTACAGATATGTAAGGACATACCGTACGAACCGTGTAAATGAAAAATGTATTTGCATACTTCAACAAATAGGTAAAACGAATAAGGGTTTGTGCCATACGCCAATTGTTATAATCTTCTTTCTTTCTTTTTTTCTGTTTGCCACCACAAACAGTGTGTTTGTGCACTCTGTAAACAAGCCCGACAGATGGTGCCAAATCGGCTAGCTGGTAGCTAATTTTTATTTTTTACATATTTTTCCCTCGGAAATAGAATTTCACGCAGGACGCTATCAGACACCTGCTGTTTAATCGCTTCGTCTGAGAGTTCGACATTCTTTTTTTTCGTTTTTTTTGTATACTTCCGACGCAAACATTTTTTTGGACAATCCTATCTCCCAATCAACCGCGTGTCAGTGTTTTTTTTTTTAAGTATGATTACTATTATGATTTCCCTAAAATCAGAAAATTAGCAAATCCATCCAAACTTAGATTGATGTCGGTTTTACGAATGATCGACAAATTTTATTATGTTATTAATATTATTACTTTATAATACATTATAACAAATAAAAATGATAAATCACATTGAAACAGATGGCAGCATCCGTTGCAGCGGAGTTTTAACCTGCAAGATGAAGAAAGAGGTAACCTCCAGCTAAAATCAATGAACGTGTACAATCTATCTGACCTAAATCCATCTCACAAACTTATGGAAATATATCATCAATATAATTAATAGGAGTAAATATACCCCCCCCACACACATACACACACACAGTTAGGTCTGGATGAATGTAAAGATGACTTGATGTTTGATTGCACCTCCATTCTATATATATATATATATATATCTAGATATTTTAGCATATATTTTATGACTGAATAAAAATCACACTACAGCATATTGTAAAACATGCAGTTCCTGTGCATTCCACATGTGGAAGGCACAATTTTTTCTCAGATATTTAACACATATTTATTTCGCTTCCCACTTAGACCACCGAGATATATTCAAGAATTGGTTTCATAATGAATATCCGGTATTCAATTTTGCGCGGCATTGCGCCGTTCAAAAACCCTTGCTTGTGGCAGTGGGAAGAAAAGCAAAAATTATATTCACCTCTGAGAAAAGTCTTCCTACGTCTACGTTATTCTGTCTATTTGTCGTTATTTTTATGGTAGGCATATTGTTGTTGTATAATCCCATATGTGTCGAGAAGAAACTTGCATATCCAAAATGCTTAGTGCACATTTTAAAAACACATCAAGCACCTCGACGGAAAACACAAAAGCAAAAGCCACAACAGAACAGAAGTGAACATCAATGGATGTTGACAACGATATATATATATATATCAGGGTTTCCGTTAGCCGGTATTTACCGGTTTTTAGCGGGTAAAGATGATAAAAAAAACGGTCATTTAAAAACCTGCCGGTCAAAATGTCCGGTAATAATGCTCATACTAAACTTAGATCCTGGCCATTTGAGTTTTGACAGCTTTATTACTGCCCCTCCCCCCCGGAAGGGTGACCGAATGAAATGACCAATCAGCTGCCGCTCCTCTCATGACGTCAAACACGCCCGACGAGATGCAGGTGCAGTGATGGCAGCGCTCCACGGCTATGGGGCTTTAATGTTAGCGCTCCACGGCTATGGGGCTTTAATGTTAGCGCTCCACGGCTATGGGGCTTTAATGTTAGCGCTCCACGGCTATGGGGCTTAAATGTTAGCGCTCCACGGCTATGGAGCTTTAATGTTAGCGCTCCACGGCTATGGGGCTTTAATGTGGTAATTTCTGAGTTCAGCGAGCTGTACCCCAACTGGGCCACACAGGCTAAAATTGCCTGTGTTGTGCCCGTGTCAAGCGACCAGCAGAGAGGGGCTTCTCCCTGCAGAATGGTTTGAAAACATCACTGTGGAGTCGTCTGGAGGAGGAGAGAGTGATCTTATGCGGATTGCAAGCTGCAAAGACACATTAGACACCTTTGATTTCAGCTCGGTAGCAGAGGACTTTGCCGCAATGAAATTAAGGAGAAAGCAAAAAGTTGCCTTGTAGCCTACAGGGTAAATGTGATGCCATGTAGCCTATATTAAAACGGACTACAGATGTTACAGGTGTTTTGAAATAGCCTAGATTTTTGAGGCTTTTGTTCGTTTTGTTGTTCATTAAATAGTCAAATTGATTTGAGGTCTTTGTCATTCTTTCGTCAATCTAGGTGTACATTATAGTATACTATAGTATACTAGTATGGCTACCACAGTATATAGCCACCCTGCATATGGCTACCACAGTGTACAGCCACCCTGCATATGGCTACTACAGTGTACAGCCACCCTGCATATGGCTACTACAGTGTACAGCCACCCTGCATATGGCTACTACAGTGTACAGCCACCCTGCATATGGCTACTACAGTGTACAGCCACCCTGCATATGGCTACTACAGTGTACAGCAACCCTGCATATGGCTACTACAGTGTACAGCCACCCTGCATATGGCTACTACAGTGTACAGCCACCCTGCATATGGCTACTACCTAGAAATGTCTCTTATATTATAGTTTGTATCAGTTTTTCTAACCTTCAATATAATTCGATTAGATTAGATTAGATTAGATTTAAATGTGTTGTCATTGCAACACGTTGTCAGTGCTGTACACAGCACAGAACAGTACAGTAAAAAAATAATTTGGCATCTAAAAAACAGAATAATTGATGATTATTAAAAGGTGTGTGTCTTTAATTATTTAGTACTTATGGCGAAAATGGTTGCAAACATAATCGTCATTTTGAAAAAACACGTTTTCGTTTTTTGTTCTTCTGTTCTTTTCTTGTTCTTTTCACTGTCCCTCTCCCATACGAAAACTATTTGTATTTGATATATAGTATATATATAGTATATATCAAAGTTTAAGCAATGGGTGAACATTTTATGTGCGATAATACCCGACAGACAGCAATTATATGGTGCGTGGTGGGTGGTGGGTGGTGGGTGGTGGGTGGTGGGTGGTGGGTGGTACGTGGTGGGTGGTACGTGGTGGGTGGTGGGTGGTGGGTGGTGCGTGGTGGGTGGTGGGTGGTGGGTGGTGCGTGGTGGGTGGTGGGTGGTGGGTGGTGCGTGGTGCGTGGTGGGTGGTGGGTGGTTCGTCACAATCAGCCAAATACCAGCGCGGTTGGGCGTCGGGTTTTCCCTGAATTCAACGCATTCGACAATCACATCGTCGTACATCTGTATGACAGGAATGTTTCTGTCTGTCTGTCTGCTGTATGTTTTAATCCTTCTGAAATCAGGTACTTAATATCACTTATTAGTATATTACTATTATTATTAGATCAACACATTATGATGATTACATCACAAACTTCACCAACTATTACTACCGCTCAAATCATGTCAGAAAAGCCTGAACAAGATTTTCCCCCATTTCTATAGAATGGAATCGGAATCAATTACAAGTAGTACACATTTACTGTGTATTTGATCATATTCTGCAAATACTCCTCTATAGATTCCATTGTTTATATATATATTATACTTATACCTTGAATATCAAATGTTTTCTAAAATACAAATATATATATTAAATCAAACCTTGAATATCAAATATTTTCTAAAATAGACAATCGATAATTTTACATTGTTCAGACACATGCAACCATCAAAAAGGCCTTTGAACTAGAAGTTACCTTTTTAATATTTTTTTAAACCAGAGTGAACATATACACACCCTGTATTTACTGTTATTTGGTTCCATTAAGATAGATAGATAGATAGATAGATAGATAGATACATACATCATACATACATACATACATACATACATACATACATAGATACATAGATAGATAGATACATAGATAGATAGATAGATAGATAGATAGAGAGATAGATATCTCTCTATCTCTCTCTCTCTCTCTCTCCC
>CM051003.1:36659396-36661896 GCA_027704905.1 Muraenolepis orangiensis
CCACCCCCTCCCACCCCCACCCCCCCACCCCCACCCTGACGTAGATCCTTCTAGATCCACCCTTTATTCACATTTATGGGTGTGTTGCTTGTCTCTGATATTTTTTTCTCTCTCTCTCTCTCTCTCTCTCTCTCTCTCTCTCTCTCTCTCTCTCTCTCTCTCTCTCTCTCTCTCTCCCACACACACACACTGACACACACACACACACACACACACACACACATACACATACACACGCATATAAATATATATATATCTATATCTATATAGATATATACACATCAACTGAGCCAATCAGAACGGGCCGGTGGCATATGGCCGTTGATGACGCAATCCTGGATTGCAGCACTGAAATCAAAGAGAGAGAGAGAGAAGCAACCATGAGACAGGCCACACAGCGGTGGTACCCCACCCCCTCACCTCACCTCACCTCCCTCCGAGGGCAGCGTGATGGAGAGGACCGACACAACACTCACTCCTCCCACTGAAGACTATTAGAAGACTACTATATATATATGAGTATATATATATATTTATACATATATATATATATACATCATATAGTGATTTGTAGCCAATGGGCGTATTCTTTCAGATTTCCCCGCAGCTCAATAGGGAGCTAGAAGGTATACTGGCTGGAGCGAGAGGGGATCTAGCGTAGTGCTACGTTGTTTCTACGTAGGATTTTACGTCAAAATGGCGAAGGCGAAGATGATGGGCTGTTACTTCACTACATGGACACTGCTTTACCAACTATGGTACACTTGGAAATTGGCTGCGACAATCTTATCTGCCTAAATGAGATAAGGCATAAAGTGACTCCTCCGTGACGTCCGTCTGACTAGAACAACTGAATGTTCGAATGGGGGGGGGGGGGGGGGGGGGGTCATGGTGGTCTACAGCAGGGGTTCCCAAAGTGGGGGTCGCGGGACCCCGAGGGGGGGGGTCGCGAGATTAATTCAGAATCCTCTTGATGTGACCCATGAGGTTTATTTATTTTTTATTTTATTATTATTATCATTATCATTTATCATTCATTATATTTGTATTATTATTATTATTGTTAATAATAACGAGTGACAAATAAAGGAATTCTGATTCCCACAGATTCACGACAGTATCATCATTGAAAAAAGCCACACACAATGTTCGCGATCGCGATTACCCCCCCCCCCCCTGGACTTCACGATGTTTGCGATCGCGACACACCCCCCCCCCCCCACCCCGTCGGACCGTGATAGTGGGGGGGTCGCCAGTCTCCAGTCTGTTATTTTGGGGGTCGCGGGCTGAAAAGTTTGGGAACCTCTGGTCTACAGAAGGTCCAGTTATGATAGACACGCTTCGCCACTGATATATATATATATGCAAGAACACATCTATAAATATCTATATTAAATACAGATATATATATATAAAAAAATTTGCATCTAAAAACCAGAGTGCAAATGTTCACAGTAAAGTGCGTAGTAATATATAATGTTACAGTTTACAGTTGCTAAAAGACAGTCTACTAAGTATAAAAACAGTTTATATAAGATGACTTATAGAGTATGTGTGACATATGTGCAAACTAATAGGTATATATATATATACAGGTAAGTATACAAGTATTCAACAGGTAGTGATCTATATCGATAGAGTATGCAATTATGAAAAGCAGGATCAATATATATAAATATATATAAATGTAGATAAATATATATAAATGTATATAAATATATCTAAATGTATATACAGCAGGTAGTGAGGCAGGGGATATGCAGTTATATCAACAGTTGTAGATCAATAAATATAAATGTATATAAATATATCATGTTAAAACAGTCATTGCTAGTACAGTAGGGTTTGGAGTGGATAGTACTTCAAATTCATATTTCACTCAATCTTTTTTAGTGTGTAAACAGTTGGAAACAGTGACTTATTAAGTACGTACACAAACTATTTTCCCTATCATGTAAATGTAGTATAATAATAATATAAAATGTATAAAACACAAAAAATATAAGAATTAGCTTCTGGGTTTTGGGGGCTTGTCAACATTTGGTCCTCGATAAGACGAAAAATATAAAGATAAATCAAAAACATAAAAAAAACAAGGGAATGAAATGCAGATCAATCTTGGGATGTTGTTTATGAATGAATGAATGAAAGAATGAATGAGCCTTTGTGATTACCGTGAGGGATGGTTAGCCTGATGTGCTGAACGGTAGAGCGAGCAGTAAATGGCGGTAATTCTCTAAGTCTCTCTATCCGTTATGAGTCGGGTCATGTTCAATTTAGCTTCGTTCATCCCTTTCTTGTTAGCGTCATTGTGTTAGCGTCATTGTGTTAGCGTCGTTCTTGTTAGCGTCGTTGTGTTAGCGTCGTTCTTGTTAGCGTTGTTCTGTTAGCGTTGTCGTGTTAGCATCGTTCTTGTTAGCGTCGTTGTTTTAGCATCGCTGTGTTAGCGTCGTTCTAGTTAGCGTCGCTCTTGTTAGCGTCGTTGTATTAGCGTTATCGT
>CM051003.1:36666896-36679396 GCA_027704905.1 Muraenolepis orangiensis
GTGTTGTATTCAATGAACGTGTATTATCTGAATGTGTAGTACACACATATACTTTCGAGTTTGCGAATACAAGCGGCCAAAATGAGTTTCCTCAGGAGGGTGGCTGGTATCTCCCTGAGGGATAGGGTGAGAAGCTCAGTCACTCGTGAGAGACTCGAAGTAGAGCCGCTGCTCCTTCACGTAGAAAGCAGCCAGTTGAGGTGGTTCATCTAGTAAGGATGCTTCCTGGTCGCCTCCCGAGGGAGGTTTTCCAGGCACATCCAACTGGGAAGAGACCACGGGGCAGACCGAGGTACAGGTGGGGTGACTACATCTCCACACTGGCCTGGGAACGCCTCGGGATCCCCCAGTCAGAGCTAGTCGATGTTGCCAGGGAGAGGGAAGTTTGGAGTCCCCTGCTGAAGCTGCTACCTCCGCGACCCGATTACGATAAGAGGGAGAGGATGGACTTTCTACTTTTTAACACTTTTTAATTTCTAAAGCTAACGTTTGCATTGCGTTGCATTAGTTGTTTTTCCTCCCTTTAACTTCCTACTATTTTGCATTCCTCTGACATTTTTTTAAGATTAGATTAGATAAGATTAGATTAGATAAGATTAGATTAGATTAGATTAGATTAGATTAGATTAAATACTAATGTATTGTCAGTGCACAGCAGCACAAGTACAAGTACAGCGAAAAAAATAATTTGGCATCTAAAAAAAGTGCAAGAGTGAAAATGTTTGCAGTAAAGTGCGTACTAATATATATATTATAATAATGTACAGTTTATAGTTTTGCTAAAAGACAGTCGTTGCTATCGGCAACACGTGTAGCAAAATGTTTTATACGACAACATGAACACATCCTGCGCTCACACTTTTAAAAAACATAATTTAATCAATCTTATATCATTTTTTGTGTTTAGTTGTTGTTGTTGATATTTTTAGAACAGTGTTCATCAATGCGTCTTTTCAATTTGTACAAAAGTACAAAACCATTTAAAAGAAAAGAAGAGACACTAAACCACCACAATAACGGAATAAGGAATTCCAGAAGTCTCGGCGGGGGAAGGGCAGGTATTAAAACACACAAACACACAAACAACAACACCTCATTTCAATCTGGAAGAAGCAACCACCCAGACCCATAAAGCAATATGTTCCCGCCCTGACTAATTACTAAAGTCAAAAGTTTCACGGCTGAACCATCGCGCACAATCTTCATCTTTATCTTTATCTGTATCTGTCCTCCATCTCCCAACCGAGAGATGGTGAGAGAGAGAGAGAGAGAGAGAGAGAGAGAGAGAGAGAGAGAGGAGAGAGAGAGAGAGAGAGGAGAGAGAGAGAGAGAGAGAGAGAGAGAGAGAGAGAGAGAGAGAGAGAGAGAGAGGCCTCTTACTCTCTCTCTCCTCCATCTCCCAACCGGGAGATGGAGAGGAGAGATAAAGATAGAGAGAGATAAAGAGAGAGAGAGAAAGAAAGAGAGGGAGGGAGGCCTCTCTCTCTCTCTCTCTCTCTCTCTCTCTCTGTATCTTTATCTCTCTCCTCCATCTCCCATTTGGGAGATGGAGGAGAGAGAGAGAGAGAGAGAGAGAGAGAGAGAGAGAAGAGAGAGAGGAGAGAGAGAGAGAGAGAGAGAGAGAGAGAGAGAGAGAGAGAGAGAGAGAGAGAGAGAGAGAGAGAGAGAGAGAGAGAGGCCTCTCTCTCTCTCTCTCTCTCTCTCGCTCTTTCTCTCTCTCTATCTTTATCTTTCCTCTCCATCTCCCGGTTGAGAGATAAAGATAAAGAGAGATAAAGAGAGACGGTTAGCGCCTGTAGCGATATGACTGTGTGAGTCCAGGTGATAATAAGGTGGGGAATCCACCAAACGACTTTGTTGTTGTTAATCAGGACCGCTAAATGCTAAATGCTAAATGCTAAATGCTAAATGCTAAATTCTAAATGAAGCACATTAGCTGGTGAGGGATACACAAACTGCTGCGACTCTTACAAGAACCGCCCGGAATTACACCAGAGCCTAGTAGTTAAGGGAAGTATATATATATATCTCTGTCTATATAAATATGCATACATATATATATACTATATATATCTCTGACTATATAAATAATATAAATATAAATATATATATAAGAGAGAGAGAGAGATATATAGTATATATATATATATATATGTATCTCTCTCTCTCTCTCTCTCTCTCTCTCTCTCTCTCTCTCTCTCTCTCTCTCTCTCTCTCTCTATATATATAGAGAGAGAGAGAGAGAGATATACATAGACGGTTATGTGCTACACGGTTGTTCTAAAATAAAAATATAAAATAAAACCACCGGGAGAAGCAGAAGAAGAAGAGGAAGCATCTCCAGTGATCCGGGAGAGAGAAAGTAGATCCGAATGGGACACACACACACACACACACACACACAAAGGGGGATCAACGGAACTACTTTCTGTACACGTGGGGGGGAGGGGTTAATTAATAGGGGGGGGGGAGAATAGGGAAAAAAAAGGTGGAAATGTTTCACTTCCGTACCTCGCGGCGTCAAGTTAATGAGCTGTGTTTGACACAGGAGTCGTGGGGAGATGGGACCCCCTACCTAGCTGCCCCTCTCTCTCTCTCTCTCTCTCCCTCTCTCTCTCTCTCTCTCTCTCTCTCTCTCTCCCTCTCTCTCTCTCTCTCTCTCTCTCTCTCTCTCTCTCTCTCTCTCTCTCTCTCACACACACAAACATACACACAGATACACACACACACACACACACAGGCAGGCACACACATGGGCACACACACACACACACACACACACACACACACACATACAGGCACACACATGGGCAGGGGAGGGAGGTTAGACAAGGAGAGGAGGAAGAGGAACCACCACAAAGAGGACATTTTAAGGAACTGAAAAACGGGGGAGGGTCTAAAAGCGTGACGAAACCAGGTAGGAGGGAGCGAGAGAGAGAGATAGAGAGAGAGAGAGAGAGAGAGAGAGAGAGAGAGAGAGAGAGAGAGAGAGAGAGAGAGAGAGAGAGAGAGAGAGAGAGAGAGAGAGAGAGGATACAGAAGAGGGGGGAGTGATGATCAGGTAGCCGTAGCTACTGCCGCTGCCGCGGTTGCCGTGGTGATTAAATGCCGGCGATGCCTTTTGTTGCTCCCCCCCTCCTGAGTTAACGAGGATATTCACCCTTACTAAATAAGGGTGAATATAATATAATATAATATAATATAATATAATATATAAATATAATATAATATATATATATAAATGAGTGAAACAGAGGGTCCCTTTTAGAGGGTTCCCACGATGTCAGGGTTGAGAACAAAACGGAGCAGCGGGAGGTTGTGTGTCTTAAGGTCATCTAAAGGTCATCTAAAGGTCATCTAAAGGTCATCCTGACTCGTGGATACCTTCTGGGTTTTTGGATTTTTTTTACATTCCTCATTTTCCCAAAACGCTGCTAATTCATATTTTTAGTTAGTATTTCGTTATTTTTATAGTTTAACCCGTATTTTCTATATATATATATATATATATATATATATATATACATATTTATTTATTTATATATACATAATTATATATATATATATATATATATATATATATATATATATATATATATATATATATTGGAGACTTGTTTAGGAATAAAATGAACTTTTAACTTCTGGTGACTTCTGAGTTGTTTCTCTTAACCTTTAAACCTTTGTTGAAACACACTATTGTATGTCTCTTTGGATAAAAGCGTCTGCTAAATGACTGTAATGTAATGTAATATATATATATAAATATATATATATAAAATACGGGTTCAACTACAAAAATATAAAATACTAAATAAAAATATAAAATATAAAATATATATATATGTGTCACACATCTAATAGCACGATGCCCTTTTTAGGCCAATCACTGTATTTTATCAGTTTTGCATTGTCTTTCGCACTTATTAATATTTTCTAGTCTCACACATTTTTCAGAGTTTTGATTCATATCTAAACTCGGAAGTGAAGGCAGACTTTCTGGGTTTAATGGGTAATGGCTTTCTTTCGCTCTTCCCAATCTGTTGTTTTTTATATTGTGGCTGGTGGGCGGGGCTCGGTAAAAACTTAGGTTACATCGAGTGGGAACCACCTGACCCGACCTGTGGAACCACGACAAATATCGGGATATGCCGATATAACGCTCAGCTCAGATCGGGGGAGAGGACTGTTAACTGAAACGATAGAATCCTCTTCGCCATGTTTCAGAATTCAATCTTGGCCGACAGCGAGAGCAAACTCGGCCAGCGTTGATAAACGATAAACTAAACTATTCCTGTCGCAGACGTCGAGATAAAACATCCTTAGAAAAGCATCTGTAACGGTTTCTAAAGTAAAACCTGGTCTAGCTGACATTTGTCGTTTTACAGTTCACTGTAAAATTGTCTCCGAAAAACCTCTTTCTTGCCAACTCGTGCCACAAGTTTCTCTTTTGGGAAGAATATCTCAGATTAAAAAAACAAGGAAACCCTAGCCCTACTTTGGGATAGCATAGCAATCCAACTTCTGGATTCAAGATGCATTATTTACAACCGCATACAAAACACACACACACACACACCCAACAACATACTTTTTTGTCGGATTTCATATCCTACAAAAAAAAAATGGTATCAGTTGCATTTGATTCCAACTCAGAGAGGAAAAATCTGAGTTTGGGCCTTGAAGGCCAAAAAAAGTGAATCTTTGGAGTCTTGAGAGATCCACTCAAAATGAAAAATGGTGACCATGTGGATTGGTTAGAGATAAACGAGAGTCGTGTTTCACATGTACTGTACACACAGGTCTGCAATATCCCGTGTAAAGATAGAGATAGAGAGAATTAAAAGAGATATTTGCGCAGAGACTGACCGTTTTGCGTTTGCCGACGATCCTCTTCTCAAGGCAGGTGTGTTAGCGGTTGTTGTTAGCTTGTTAGCTTCGGGGTGGGGGTCTGGTTTTCTTGTCGCTTCTGGAGGTGAAAGCGGCTCGAACAACACAAGCTAAAAAAAAAAATAGGACAAACCAACAAACCACAAACTTAATAACTACTACTTGTCGTCGTCTCTGTGCAAATAAACAACAACAGCAACCACAACATCGGAAAATTGAAAGTCACGGTCATCCGCCGATGTTTCGGAGGTGGGGGGGGGGAGGGAGAACCCTTGTTTTCTTGACAGACGCCAACAACCAATATTTGACGAAATGTCTCGACCACGGGAGCTCAAAACGGCGCGCATAAGCCTCGACGGCCATTACTAATTCAGGAAGTTTATTGGTGTGTTAATAATTGATCATCTAATTAAGGGGGGGGGGGGGAGAGAGAGGGGGGAGTCGCGGGGGGCTCTGAATGCCTCTTTACCAATGGGCTTTTGGTAAGTGCATGGGGTTTTCGGTGAAGCGCGACAGAGCGGCGCCACGGCTAAGAGTTTTACTTTTGACCGGAGCGTTAAAATACATAAATAAATGTACTTTCATCACAACAGAGGAGGATAGGATCAAAAACAGACCTGAACTGAAGCAAATACTTTTAGATATAATGTATATATGTATATATATATATATATATATATATATATATATATATATATATAAATGTGTTGGTCATCTCATATATAAGATTTTTTACTTTCGACCAGAGTGTAAAAAGATGTACTTTCATCACAACAGACATTCACCATTCCATCCGGGACAGAACCCGTAGAGGAGGATAGGATCAAAAACAGACCTGAACTGAAGCAAATATTTTTATATATAATGTATATATGTATATATATACATTATATATATACATATGTTGGTCATCTCAAATATATATACTTTCATCACAGATATTCACCATCCAGGAGAGAACCCTTAGAGGAAGATAGGATCAAAAACAAACCAGAACTGACGCAAATACTTTATATATATATAAATGGCAAATATACATAAATATATTGGTCATCTACGAAGTGAAATACGAGTGGGTTAAAAAACACAAATAAGATGCATAAAAATCCTCATCAGAACCCCCCAAAAAACACACACACACACACACACACGAGCGAGGAACTTGCTTTTCTAAATTGTAAGATGAGAAACAAAACTATTCCCATTAGAGAAGAAGAAGAAGAAGAAGAAGAAGAAGAAGAAGAAGAAGAAGAAGAAGAAGAAGAAGAAGAAGAAGATTGACCCGTTGATCCTCGGCCTTGTCGGTTTGAAGAGGCCTTTTAAGAGAGCATTACGTACAACGTCTGCCATTAATCAACATGGGGTTAAAATATCCATCATATTCCACATACATATCCATAAATAACATCCAAATCGTATTTTTATAATATATATATCCTCATTTTAACCAGGGTAACTTATGTTACAAGGATGATATGCGTTTTTCTATATATTAAAACAATTTTGGGATATCAATTGGATGGTATTATGATGATTAGGATGATTGGGATTATTATTAATATTATTCTGATTATTATTATTAATATTATTATATTATTTTTATCATTATTATATATATTTTTATATATTTATATTATTCTTATTATTATGTTTTTCAATTGGAGGTTTATTTTGTTTCTGACAGTATGCATTTGACAGTAATATAAAAAGTTCTTAAACCAGAACCATGATAAATGCTTTAATTCAAATATATGTTTTGATATATATCAAAACCATAAAAAAATGATGCATTTGATATCCTTCAAATGTATCATAAATATTATAGTCGTATATATATATATATATACACTCTATAAACACATCCCTATTTACAAGTACTGTTTTAAAAAAGGAAACATATTATAGATATGTAGATATAGATATAGATATAGATATGTAGGCATAGATATAGTTATAGATATAGATATAGATATAGGTATATAGATATAGCTATTGTTGTAGTTATAGATATAGGTATAGATATAGATATATAGATATAGGTATATAGATATATATAGATATAGATACAGAATATAGATATAGATATAAATATTGATATGTAGATATAGATACAGTTATAGATATAGATATAGATATAGATATATATCTATATATCTATATATCTATATAGATATAGATATATAGATATATATATAGATATAGATATATAGATATATATATAGATATAGATATAGATATATAGATATAGATATAGATATAGATATATATCTATATATCTATATACATATAGATATATAGATATAGATATAGATATAGATATATAGATATATATATAGATATATAGATATAGATATAGGTTGTGTGTGTGTGTGTGTGTGTGTGTGCGCGTGTGTGTGTGTGTGTGTGTGTGTGTGTGTGTGTGTGTGTGTGTGTGTGTGTGTGTGTGTGTGTGTGTGTGTGTGTGTGTGTGTGTGCGTGAGTGTGTGCGTGAGTGTGTGTGTGCGTGCGTGCGTGTGTGTGTGCGTATGTGTGTGTGTGTGTGTGTGTGTGTGTGTGTGTGTGTGTGTGTGTGTGTGTGCGTGAGTGTGTGTTTAACACAAGTGTGACCAAAAAAAATGTTTAAAAATATAAAGCGAACATGCCTAAAATCAACTCCACCGACATAACAAAGAGGTGATTGTCTATAAATATATGGAAATTGTTTGTGGTATTGTATAAAAAATATTTTGTGCACACACACACACACACACACACACACACACACACACACACACGGAAAGGGCAAGCCCACACACACACACACACACACACACACACACAAACACACACACACAGACACACCCACACACACAAGCGCATGCACACAAACACACACACATGGAACAGCGAGCCCCCCCCACACACACACACACACACACACACACCCCACACACACCCACAAACGCACACACGCACACCACACACACAGAACACACACACACGGAAAGGGCAAGCCCACACACACACAAACACACACACACACATAGCAAGCCCACACACACACACACACACCCCCACACACCCCCACAAACACACACACACGGAACAGCGAGCCCACACACACACACGGAACAGAGAGCCCACACACAAACACCCACCCCACACACACACGCACGCACCCACGTGCGTGCGGTCGTCCCCTCGGAGGGTAGTTTCCTCTGATAGGCGGCGCGGTGCGCGCGCGGCGCGGTCGGGGGAATACCCGGGAAAAAGGGAAAGGGAAGTTCAATTATCTAAACTGCTGTTCGACGGGCTTCGTCTGCGCCAGACAGACCGTAATGGCCCATTAACGGCCACGCGGCAGTCATTGTCGTCTTATGAGCGCGCCGCCGTTCCTCTCACACACTCGTGGTGTCTTCTTCTTCTTCTTCTTCTTCTTCTTCTTCTTCTTCTTCTTCTTCTTCTTCTTCTTCTTCTTCTTCTTCTTTCCTGGTGCATGCTGGGATTTTCGGAGGGTGAAAGAGAGAGAGGAGCGAGACGTTTCTCGTTATATTTTCCGTTATTTTTTTGTGTAATGGGTGTTAATTTAATATAGTTTATAGGTGGTAGTTTGTTTTGCGTTACTTTTCGTGCTTTTGAGTGGTGTGTGTGGGGTGTTTGTGTGGGCTTCTCCTGCCGGCGTCTCGCCGGCCGGCGTTTGACGCCATGGTAAATGGAGACTTTGCCAAGCTCACGCGGAAGCACGGCATTAAGATCTCCGCCGGTTTCGCGTGCACCGTGGAGGAGATCGGGCTGACTGTGGGAGAGAAGGTCGGACATGGCAGTATTAAGTCCTTGGTGCAGATGAACAGCGCGGTGGTGATCTTTCTGGATCAGGTGGAGAAGGTGAACTGCGTCATCGAGACGGGCGTCACGGTGAGAGAGATGTTTGTACAGGTACAGCCGCTGAAGCTGCCCGCAACCAAAGTTATACTTTCAAATGTCCCTCCCTTCATAACTGATTGTTTCTCCATTGAAAAAGATGCTGTCTGGATGTAAGTCTCAGTTGCTGAAACATGTAGTGTCTCACCGCAGAAAAGTGTATATGATACTGAACAATCGGAATGCGGAGCTTAACCTCCGTTTTTACGTTAAGGTAGATGATTATGACTACGTGATTTTTCTAAGGCGCCAGTGGCTGGGCCGTCTAACGCGCCAACGGCTGGGCCGTCTAACACGCGGGCGGGGTCGTCTGCCGCTGCGCCAGGCCCACCCGCGGCTGTTGCGCTGAAACCGCCCGTGGCTGCGCCGGAGCGGACTGCCGCGCCAGCGGCTGATGCGCTGGTTGCAATGGAGCAGCAGGTGGCTGCTGCTGAGGGAGGGGTGTCTCCCACGGTGGCGGCCGCTGCTGCTGACGGCGACGCTGCTCCTGAGCAGTCGGCGGTGGCGCACGGTGTGACGTCTCGGACGCGGAGCGGGCGCGGCGAGGGCGAGGTATACAGCGCGTTTCTGCTGATGTGTCCGGCTTGGTGGGACTGTGGTGTTGCACAAGGTGAGGGTGTGGGTGATTACGTTCAGGAAGATGAGGTGGTGGTTTTGTGTGAAGCAGAAGAAAAGGGGGATGGGGAAAAAAAGATAAAAAAAAAAAAAAAAGGTGAAAAAACCCTGAGATAAGCAATGAACCACAAGGTGATTTGGCAAAAGAAAGTGTAGAGACAGGTGAAGTCAGTAAAACACAGGAGGAAGATATGGAGAGTGAAACATATATGGGAAAATCAGGAGAGGAGCAGAAAACATGGGGGGAGCAGGTGGAGGTTGCTGAGATGGAGGAAGAGGAGGCGGCAACAGAAATGATAAATAAAAAAAGACTGCTACTAAACGCAGGAGTAATAAAATAAATGCATCAACCGTTGCAAAGAGCAGTAAAGTGGAGAGTGAGGGAAAGGAAGGAAGAGAGCAAGGACAGGCGGAGGAGAGCTGGGATGATTGTGTGTCTGACAGCAGCGATGTGCCAGGTGTTTTGAGCAGTAGCCAACAAAAAAAATGTACACGGCTGAGATGATAAAAAATACCTGGTGCAGACAAAAACCACATGTATAGAGGAATTTCCCAGATTGGCCTTTTTGTGCCTCAGCAAGATTCCATATGAACCGAAGGGAGCTGTCTGTCTTGGATGAGCTGGAAATATATAGACTCAAAAGAATGGTGACTAGAATAAGGAAGCAAATGGGTAGCGGTGAGTTCAAAAAACTCAATGTGTGTGTTTAATTTATTTGTTTTTATTTTTGCTTTTAATATCTCACTCACAATGGACACTTTTAGAGTGGGAAGTTTGAATGTAAACGGAGCCAGAGAGGAAAGAAAGAGGGCTCTAATATTTCAAACTGCAAAAATAAAACATGTCGATGTCCTCTTTTTACAAGAGACTCACAGCGATGGTTTTAATGAGACGGACTGGAAGAAGGAGTGGGAGGGGGAAGTCATTTTAAGCCACAACACCTCTCTCAGTGGGGGGGTGGGCTTCCTCCTCTCCAAGTCTTTTAAGCCTGTCTCACTGGAGGTCGAGCATTTTATCAATGGGAGGTTGCTTTTAATAAAAGCACGGTTTGACCTTTTACAGTTGTTTTTATAAGTGTGTATGCTCCAACAAACGGTACAGAGAGGAAGCTGTTTTTACTCAAAGTAATGATGTTTTAAACGGTTGTGCCACAGAGGATTTTTTATTCTTGGGTGGGGATTTTAATTGTACAGAAAATGCATTTTTAGATCGCAACCATGCAGAGCCGCATCCAGCATCCCAGCATGCTCTGAGGCAGCTGGTCCACTCCCACGGCCTGGTGGATGTATGGAGAAGGATGCACGCAGACAACAGGCAGTACACCTGGTCCCACATCAGGGAGAATAGAATTTCATCACTAGGCTCGATCGTTTTTATTGTTTTAAGCATCATTTTAACACTTTTAAATTGTGCAGTATATCACCTGCTGGTTTTACGGATCACTCTTTGCTTTTATGTGATGTTTTTATTAGAAATGTTTTACCCAGAAGTGCATATTGGCATTTTAACTCGGTTTTAACATTTGATAAACATTTTAAAGAGGCCCTTATTTATTTTTGGAGTGTTTTTAGGCAGAGGAAGGGAGATTTTAGCAGTCTTAGGCAGTGGTGGGACCATGGTAAGACCGAGATAAGATTACTCTGCCAACAGCACACCCTCAATGTCACACAAGACATCATTAGATCTATGAAAGACCTGGAGAGTGATATAGTGGAACTAGAAACAATACGTGAGACCACAGGAGATCGAGGATATATTGAAATCCTCAAAGAGAAAAAGATGGCTTTAGCCAACCTGCTGGATGTAAAAGTTCAGGGTGCACTAGTGAGGTCCCGGTTTTTAAACACAAATGAGATGGATGCTCCCACTAGCTTCTTCTTCGGCCTGGAAAAAAAGAATGGGCAGAGGCGAGTGATCCACTCGCTGCTGTCAGGCACAGGGCAGGAAATAACAGAGCCAAGCCAGATCAGGAGGCGAGCTGTGAGTTTTTATTCCACCCTCTATACAAGTGAGTATGAGGAGGGGGAAACTCTGTCCGAGGGGTTCTGCAATGGGCTACCTCAGGTCTCCGAGGAGGCCAACTCACAGCTCGAGGGGCCGTTAACGATCCAGGAGTTGCAGACTGCCCTGCAAGGCATGCAGGGACGGCGGGCTCCTGGTATCGATGGCCTCTCCGTGGAGTTTTACAGAGCCTACTGGGACGTCTTGTCACATGACCTTTTAGACGTTTTTAATGAGAGTCTGGCCTCTGGCTCTATGCCAGTGTCCTGCAGGAGAGCGGTGATCACACTGCTACCAAAAAAAGGAAACCTGCAGGACATCAAGAACTGGCGCCCTGTGTCTCTGCTGTGTGTGGATTACAAACTTCTGTCCAAGGCTTTGGCCACCAGGCTGGGGAGGGCTGTGGAGCAGGTCATCCACCGGGACCAGACCTACTGTGTGCCCGGCAGGTCCATGGTGGACAATGTCCACCTAATTCGAGATCTTTTAACATGGGTTTTTAATCTTTTTGGTATAGTTTTTACCGAGAGTGTTTTTATCATGGGAGCTCCATGCAAAAAAACAAATAAAGAAAGGTGGCAGCTCCTGAACTACCTCTCTGGTGAAGCAAAAATGGCCATTTAATTAAGTAGGAAAAACAGGAAAATAGGAAAGGGGAAAAGCGATCTGGCTGTGCAACATAAGAGCCAGACTCTGGTTGGAGCATCGCTTTTATAAACACGTTGGGGATCTGGATGCTTTTAAACAGCGGTGGTGTTACGAAGACATTGTGTGTTCTGTTGTGGATGAAGATTTGCACTTTGAACAGTTTTTTAAGACCTAGGTTTAAATGTACTATTTTGAGTGATTCGGGGTTTTTTTGTTGTTCTGTTGTTTTTTGTTTATTTTTGTTTTTGTTTTTTTTGCACAATGAAGCACTTTATTTGATCACAATTGATCAATTGTAAATAAAGTGTTTTTGCAAAAGTAAAAAAAAAGTCTTCTTCTTCGTCACCGCGGCCCCCTTACTTTAAAACACGTCCTTCTTTTAATTGTGAATTAGAATATGGCCGACGTGTTAAATAATTATATTATTATATATATATAATAGTAC
>CM051003.1:36684396-36699396 GCA_027704905.1 Muraenolepis orangiensis
ACAGGCTCGTATTCAATTCCACCGGGAAACTAAGGAC
Organism: Muraenolepis orangiensis; assembly: GCA_027704905.1. Taxonomy (NCBI): domain Eukaryota; kingdom Metazoa; phylum Chordata; class Actinopteri; order Gadiformes; family Muraenolepididae; genus Muraenolepis; species Muraenolepis orangiensis. The sequence continues at coordinate 36,684,434 of CM051003.1, forward strand.
AACTGTATCATCTGCCTTACGGAGACATGGATGTCGGAGGGGGTAACCGACGCAGCTATCGAGCCAACGAGCTTTTCCGTACACCGGGCGGACAGAACAAAGGCTCTCTCCGGTAAAGATCGCGGAGGGGGGGTATGTCTCATGATAAACAGATCTTGGTGCAACCAAAGTCATGTACATCCCCTCAAGTCTTTCTGTTCCCCGGACCTGGAGTACCTGATGCTTATGTGCCGTCCACACTGGCTACCTCGGGAGTTTACAGCGGTAACCGTGACCGCTGTTTACATTCCCCCACAAGGATTGTTTTGATCACGCTGACTGGCACATGTTCCGCGTTGCCTCGGACAATAACATCAACGAGTACGCGTCGTCGGTCACCGGGTTCATCAAGAAGTGCATAGATGACGTTGTTCCGACCAAGTCGGTTCGGATATATCCCAACCAGAAACCGTGGATTAATGGCGATGTTCGCGCTGCCCTACATGCGCGTAACACCGCCTTTGGTTCCGGGAATACGGAGGAATATACGAGAGCCCGTTACGACCTCCGTAAGACCATCGTCACTGCCAAGCGGGAGTATAAAGATAGAGTGGAAGATAAATTCAAGAACCATGATGCGAGGGGTATGTGGCAGGGGCTGCAGACGATAACAAACTTCAGAGGGAGAACCAGTTGTGTAGAGAACTCCTCTACCTCCCTCCCAGGAGAGCTAAATACATTTTTTGCTCGGTTCGACGTAAACGGCAGCCCGCCGAAGCCAGCACCGACTGAGGAGACCAGCCAGCTGCGCATCTCGGAGGCGGATGTGCGCCGCACCTTCAAGCGGCTGAACATCCGTAAGGCGGCAGGCCCCGACGACATCCCGGGCCGCGTCCTCAGAGCATGCGCAGACCAGTTGGCAGGAGTCTTTGCAGACATCTTCAACCTCTCCCTGTCCCAGGCTGTTGTCCCCGCGGTCTTCAAGATGTCCACCATCGTGCCTGTCCCTAAACAACCCAAGGTAACATGCCTGAATGACTATAGACCTGTAGCCCTCACCTCGATCGTTAGCAAATGCTTCGAGAGGTTGGTCAAGGACTTTATTTGCTCCGTGTTACCTACCACACTGGACCCATGGCAATTTGCATATCGTCAAAATAGATCCACGGACGACGCAATTGCCATGGCCCTCCACACTGCCCTTTCCCACCTGGAGGGTAAGAACTGTTATGTGCGAATGCTGTTTGTGGACTACAGCTCAGCATTCAACACAATAGTTCCTGCCAAGCTCGACACCAAGCTGAGAGGTCTAGGCGTACCCCCATCCACGTGCAGCTGGATACTGGACCTCATGTCGAACCGCCGCCAGGTGGTGAGGATGGGCAGCACCACATCAGAGCCACTGACCCTCAACACGGGAGCCCCCCAGGGATGCGTGCTGAGCCCTCTCCTCTACTCCCTCTACACCCACGACTGCATGGCTATGCACAGCTCCAACGTCATCGTCAAGTTTGCTGACGACACGACAGTGATGGGCCTGATCGCCGGCGACAACGAGACAGCCTACAGGGAGGAGGTCGGATCGCTGGAGCAGTGGTGCCAGGAGAACAGCCTCGCCCGCAACGCCAAGAAGACCAAGGAGCTGATCGTGGACTTCAGGATGCAGAGGGGAGAGCACAGCCCTATCTCCATCGACGGCGTTGCAGTAGAGAGGGTCAGCAGCTTCAAGTTCCTCGGCGTGCACATCTCCGAGGGCCTCACATGGTTCACGCACACCACACACGTGGTGAAAAGGGCCCAACAACGCCTGTATTTTCTCAGGCGTCTGAAGAAATTCAGCATGGGCCCCCGCATCCTGAGAACATTCTACAACGGCACCATCGAGAGTGTTCTTACAGGGTGTATCACCGCCTGGTACGGGAACTGCACTGCACTCGAGCGCAGAGCGCTTCAAAGGGTGGTGCGGACGGCCCAGTATATCGTTGGAGGTGAGCTCCCCTCCCTCCTGGATATTTACAATCAGCGGTGCGTGGCCAAGGCCAAACAAATTATAAAAGACATTGCCCACCCCAGCCACGAACTGTACTCACTATTACCGTCAGGCAGGCGATACCGCAGTATCAAGTGCCATACAAATAGGCTTAGAGATAGCTTCCACAGTCAGGCCATCAGGCTGCTGAACAAGGGCGTATAACATATAACAATGTATATTTTATTACATTGATTTATATATACATATTGCTCTTTTCTGTGCTGATTTTTGCATTTTATAAATTGCATTTTTATTTTTTATTTCAAATTTTTTACTTTATTCTATTTTTATTTATTTTTATCTTATTTTATAACTGCTGTCTGTCGTCGGGTATTGCACACAAGATTTTCACATCACTGCTTTATACACACACACACACACACACACACACACACACACACACACACACACACAGGTACACATGAACACACACACACACACACACACACACACACAGGTACACATGAACACACACACACACACACAAACACACACAGGTACACATGAACACACACACACACACACACACACACACACATGAACACACACACACACACACACACAAACACACAGGTACACATGAACACACACACACACACACACACACAGGTACACATGAACACACACACACACACACACACACACACACAGGTACACATGAACATTCACACACACACACACAAACACACAGGTACACATGAACACACACACACACACAAACACACACAGGTACACATGAACACACACACACACACACACACACACACACACACACACACACACACACACACACACACACACACACAGGTACACATGAACACACACACACACACACACACACACACACACACACACACACACACACACACACATACACAAACACACAGGTACACATGAACACACACACACACACACAAACACACACAGGTACACATGAACACACACACACACACACACACACACACACACAGGTACACATGAACACACACACACACACACACACACACACACACACACACACACACACACACACACACACATACACAAACACACAGGTACACATGAACACACACACACACACACAAACACACACAGGTACACATGAACACACACACACACACACACACAGGTACACATGAACACACACACACACACACACACAGACACACACACACACACACACACACAAACACACAGGTACACATGAACACACACACACACACACACACAAATACACACAGGTACACATGAACACACACACACACACACACACACACACACACACACAGGTACACACACACACACACACACACACACACACACACACACACACAGGTACACATGAACACACACACACACACACACAAACACACACAGGTACACATGAACACACACACACACACACACACAGACACAGAGGTACACATGAACACACACACACACACACACACACAAAAACACAGGTACACATGAACACACACACACACACACACACACAGGTACACATGAACACACACACACACACACACACACACACACACACACACACACACAGGTACACATGAACATTCACACACACACACACAAACACACAGGTACACATGAACACACACACACACACACAAACACACACAGGTACACATGAACACACACACACACACACACACACACACACAGGTACACACACACACACACACACACACACACACACACACAGGTACACATGAACACACACACACACACACACACACACACACACACACACACACACACACACACACACACACACACACACAGGTACACATGAACACACACACACACGCGCGTTTTTAATCCCACCTTTACAGGTGGGATTAAAAATAAATTTAAATATTTGGGCAGGAAATGTGAGGGGAGATAAAAAAGTGCAAACGCGGGCAGGAGCGAAGACGACGACATCGCCGTATATATATATATATATTTATATATATATATAATCTTATACTACGATAAAATTATAGAGTTATAATTACACAGATGGAGAATGGTACGGAATAGTATTAGGGCCAGGCATAAAAAATAAAAAAATGAGAGGAAGATTTTTGGAAATGTCGAGAATAAAGTGGAAATGTCAAAGAAAAAAAAGGCTAAATGGTGAGAATAAAGTGGAAATGTCAAGAATAAAGTGGAAATGTCGAAAATAAAGTCGAAATGGTGAGTATAAAGTCGAAATGTCGAAAATAAAGTCGAAATGGTGAGAATATAGTTGAAATGGTGAAAATAAAGTCAAAATGTCGAGAATAACGTCGAAATGTCGAGAATAAAGTCGAAATGTCGAGAATAAAGTCAAAATACCATTTCGAGAATAAAGTGGAAATGTCAAGAATAAAGTGGAAATGTCGAGAATAAAGTGGAAATGTTGAGAATAAAGTGGAAATACCATTTCGGGAATAAAGTCGAAATGTCGAGAATAAAGCCGAAATGTCGAAAATAAAGTCGAAATGGTGAGAATAAAGTCGAAATGGTGAGAATAAAGTCGAAATGTCGAGAATAAAGTCGAAATGTCGAAAATAAAGTCGAAATGTCAAAAATAAAGTTGAAATTGTGTGAATAAAGTCAAAATGTTGAGAATAAAGTCGAAATGTACTATTGTACTTCTACCTTATTGTACTTCTACCTGAACATATTGCACTTCTACCCTTTTGTACTTCTACCTGAACTTATTGTACTTCTACCTTATTGTACTTTTACCTGAACTTAGTGTACTTCTACCTGAACTTAGTGTACTTCTACCTGAACTTATTGTACTTCTACCTTATTGTACTTCTACCTGAACTTAGTGTACTTCTACCTGAACTTAGTGTACTTCTACCTGAACTTATTGTACTTCTACCTGAACTTATTGTACTTTTACCTGAACTTATTGTACTTCTACCTGAACTTATTGTACTTCTACCTGAACTTATTGTACTTCTACCTGAAGTTATTGTACTTTTACCTGAACTTATTGTACTTCTACCTGAACTTATTGTACTTCTACCTGAACTTATTGTACTTCTACCTGAGCACTGGCACAGTTCTCGGAGACTTTAGTTAGGAATAAAATGCACTTTTGACTTCTTGTGACGAGTTGTTTCTTAACCTTTTAAACCTTTGTTAAAACACACTATTGTTTGTTAAGTCGCTTTGGAAAAAAAGAGTCTTTTACAAGCGTTCGCTTGTCCAACGTCCATCGGTGGAACCTCCGATCACGAGGACCGCAGGAAGGTAAACACACGTGAAGCGAAACTAGTTTCGCAGCGCCGCAAATATACCGCATTTTAACCTTGTGTGAAAACGGTACCAGAAAGGTGAACAGCCGCAAGGTCGCCGGTTCAAGTCCCCCCCGGAACACACCTACGCATCACTGCCTAATGGTGCCCTCACACCATAGCGATCACCAGTTGCGTATGGTTGCGAATAAAAAATAGTGGTCATAAGTTCCGAACGCAACTCACACGCAACTAATAGGTTTTATAGGTTTGAAGTACGCAACAAGCATGCAGGTGATCGCAGACACACGCAGAGTAAGTTCGGAAATTTTGAACATGTTCAATAATTCTCTGCAAATGCCTGCGATCAATTTATATGCAACAGGGACGCAACTCATAAGTTATGAACGCAGGTCCAAATTTGAGGTATCTGGCCAGGTTTTGGGGTCACTTTTATCAGATTTTTTGGTAGCTTTCCCCATGTTGACTCTTTGATGACCAAATCAGAAGGAAACACTGAATCGGCTCCGCTTTTATATCACGTGACCGATATTCGCAAATACCACGCAACTAGCACGCAGGTCAAACGCAACTTGTAAGTTTTGAACGCAACTCAAATGCAACTCGTAAGTTCTGCACGTAACAAACACTTAACCCACACGCAACTCACACATAACCCACATGCAACTCACACACAACCCACATGCAACTCACACACAACCCACACGCAACTCACACCTAACCCACACGCAACCCACACGCAACTCACACATAACCCACATGCAACTCATACACAACCCACACGCAACCCACACGCAACTCACACATAACTCACACGCAACCCACACGCAACTCACACATAACTCACACGCAACCCACACGCAACTCACACATAACTCACACGCAACCCACACGCAACTCACACACAACTCACACGCAACTCACACATAACTCACACGCAACCCACACGCAACTCACACATATCCCACATGCAACTCACACACAACTCACACACAACCCACACATAACTCACACGCAACCCACACGCAACTCACACATAACCCACATGCAACTCACACACAACCCACACGCAACCCACATGCAACTCACACACAACTCACACGCAACTCACACATAACTCACACGCAACTCACACGCAACTCACACATAACCCACATGCAACTCACACACAACTCACACACAACCCACACGCAACTCACACGCAACTCACACGCAACTCACACGCAACCCATAGGTCGAATAGGTTAAAAATTGACAAAATTGTTGATTTTGGTTGCGTTTGGTGCGTATACAAATATTTTTTACATGCAACTTATAGGTTTCAGCATTTCAGCAATTTGAATCATCAGCCTCAGAATATGCGGGACGGTGAAAGTGATGTACTGCTGCTTGCTGTCATCGTTTAGTGACACAATGTTTAATTTTCCATACCAACTTAACGGATATAACACGACAATGATCACCTAGAACTAGAACACGGTCGCCCTAGCGACTATTGAAACGAAATAAGTTCGATCCTCCGTTCCGTTCACGTAAAAATCGGGCCCAATCAAATCAAAGTTTTTGGAAGAGCAGAAGAAAAGTAACATTTCTAGGAGACGCTAGACGGAAGTGTGTGTGTGTATGTGGATGAGTGTGTGTGTGTGTGTGTGTGTGTGTGTGTGTGTGTGTGTGTGTGTGTGTGTGTGTGTGTGTATGTGTATGTGTTTGTGTGTGTGCGTGTGTACGTGTGTGTGTGTGTATACATGTGTATGTGTATGTATGTGTATGTGTGTGTGTGTATGCGTGTGTGTGTGTTTGTGTGTGTGTGTGTACGTGTATGCGTATGTGTGTGCGTACGTGTGTGTGTGTGTGTGTGTATGTGTATGTGTTTGTGTGTGTGTGTGTGTACACGTGTGTGTGTGTGTATACATGTGTATGTGTATGTGTGTGTGTGTTTGTGTGTGTGTGTGTTGTGGTACCCCAAGCTACCCTTGGGGTCCCACCAGGGCAAAGTATAGGAGACTTACCTTTGGTTACGTTGTGGGAGGCGTATATCTCCCGAGGGAGATACTTGGAGGGCTTTAGGACCCGGGGGAAGGCGAACGAGATCCCGGAGTGAAACCCCCAGCTGACAACAATCAACACCTGAGTAAATCAGGTGCTTAAAAGCACACAGGTAGAGGGTTGCTGGAAAAGAGAGAAGGGGGGTGAGAGGACCGAGCCCTTGCGGCCGAGAGGTCCCGCCATATGCTGCTATGCTACTATGCTGTTATGCTGTTCTGTTGTTCTGCTGGTTTCAGTTGTGATGCGAAGAAATAAAAGGACATTCTTCGTTTAACCCTCAAAAACCCGCTGTTGTTTGCCTCCTTGAGCGTGGGCGCTCACATATGGTGGAGGATGCGCGCATGTTGACCCAGCTCACAACCGAAGACATGGATCCAGCCTTAAGGGAGTTGCTGACAACAGTGTTGCAGGGGCAACAAACATTACAGAAGGCCGTCACACAGCTCTGTGAGCGCGCAGCGCAAAGGACTCCGGGAAAGCGGCCGAGAGAGGAATGGGCCCACGTGTTGGCTCCGTACCCGCCGGAGGACGCCGCTCCGCACCCGCCGGAGGACGCCGCTCCGCACCCGCCGGAGGACGCCGCTCCGCACCCGCCGGAGGACGCCGCTCCGCACCCGCCGGAGAACGCCGCTCCGCAACCGCCGGAGGACGCCGCTCCGCAACCGCCGGAGGACGCCGCTCCGCACCCGCCGGAGGACGCCGCTCCGCACCCGCCGGAGGACGCCGCTCCGCACCCGCCGGAGGCCGCCGCTCCGCACCCGCCGGAGGACGCCGCTCCGCACCCGCCGGAGGACTCCGCTTCGCACCCGCCGGAGGACGTCGCTCGGCTTTCACTGGAGGACGTCACGAGGCCCCAGATCATCAACTGGGACGCCGACGGTCCAGAGGAGCGGGGTTGGCCCCCGCACCGCTACTGTCGGGATCGGTGGTTTTCCCTCAAATGCCACCGGGAATACCCCTTCAAGCCGGGTTGGACGCCAGGAGGCGCCCGTGGAGGAGGGGGATACTACCGACAGGTGCCTAACTTTGCGTGGGAACGCAGATGCCCTGTCCCGAAGGTCAGAAGGCCTGTGGTCTGGGCCTGCCGAGGGTGCTCTGAAGATGAGGGGAAGGATATGTGGTACCCCAAGCTACCCTTGGGGTCCCACCAGGGCAAAGTATAGGAGACTTACCTTTGGTTACGTTGTGGGAGGCGTATATCTCCCGAGGGAGATACTTGGAGGGCTTTAGGACCCGGGGGAAGGCGAACGAGATCCCGGAGTGAAACCCCCAGCTGACAACAATCAACACCTGAGTAAATCAGGTGCTTAAAAGCACACAGGTAGAGGGTTGCTGGAAAAGAGAGAAGGGGGGTGAGAGGACCGAGCCCTTGCGGCCGAGAGGTCCCGCCATATGCTGCTATGCTACTATGCTGTTATGCTGTTCTGTTGTTCTGCTGGTTTCAGTTGTGATGCGAAGAAATAAAAGGACATTCTTCGTTTAACCCTCAAAAACCCGCTGTTGTTTGCCTCCTTGAGCGTGGGCGCTCACAGTGTGTACGTGTATGCGTATGTGTGTGCGTACGTGTGTGTGTGTGTATGTGTGTGTGTGTGTGTGTGTGTATGCGTGTGTGTGTGTGTGTTTGTGTGTGTACGTGTATGCGTATGTGTGTGCGTATGTGTGTGTGTGTGTGTGTGTGTGTATGCATGTGTGTGTGTGTGTGTGTGTGTGTGTGTGTGTGTGTGTGTGTGTGTGTGTGTGTGTGTGTGTGTGTGTGTGTGTGTGTGTGTGTGTGTGTGTGTGTGTGTGTGTGTGTGTGTGCGGGGGGGAGGGGAGCAGTTGAGGTGAGAAAGGCAGTGCATTTTAAAAGGCGAGGTCTGAATGAGGATAAAGAAAAAGGTGGCTGAGATCAAGGCAGCCAATAATGGAGAGAAACACGGTGGAACACGGTGGAACACGGTGGAACAATGGGAAGTGAGATGGGCACACAGAGAAGTGATGGAGAGGGTGTAGGGGGGGTCAAGAGAAGAATGGAAAGAAAGAAAGAAAGAAAGAAAGAAAGAAAGAAAGAAAGAAAGAAAGAAAGAAAGAAAGAAAGAGAGCCACGGAGGGAGGAGGTAATGAAAGGACACATCCCGGAGTGTGGCGGGAGGACAGGGGGACAGGAAAGGACAAAAACAAGCAGGGTAGAAGGTGGAATCAAATAAACACGCCAATAAAGATGCAAGAGGAAGCTCCCAGTCAGTCCTCCTTTAGAATTAGGGGATGGATCAGTGGGACTGAAACACCATCTAGTGTCAGGGTTCAGCGCAACTTGTGTATCACTATAGCACCATCCAACACCTTCTAGAGTCTGCGTCAGGGTTCAGTGTGACTTGTGTATCACTATAGCACCATCCAACACCTTCTAGAGTCTGCGTCAGGGTTCAGTGTGTATCCCCAACACACCGTATCAGGGCCTGGTAAATGTGGGGCTAATTACCTGAGGAAAAGACGACATGAATGAATGAACTAAAACACAGAAGAGAGCAAAGACAGAGAGCAGAGTAGCTTAGAGTAGACGAGACGGTTAGCATCCCAGGTCGGGCTATTAGTTTGAAAGCACATTATTAGAAAATCCAATAGATTTATGTCAGACCGAGGCGTCTTAACATGCCACAAGGGGGGGTCCATTGTAGCTTTCCCTTGAAAGACACAGCAGATGGCAGTACGGCTCAGGAGGTATAGAGGTTGCCTAACCGGAAGGTTGCTTGTTCAATCCCCCGGCGCCTCTTAGCAAATACTGCCGAGGTGCCCTTGAGCAAGACACACCCTAACCCCTAACTGCTCGTGATGTGCTGACTGGCTGCCTGTCTCCTTGCTCTTAGCTGACTCCGCCGTGGGTGGATGAACGGGTGAATGTGAAGCGTGACTTAAAGAAAGCGCTCTATAAAAGCATCCATTCCCATTACACCCAATGGGTTCATTTCCACAACCCTGGTAGTGCAGCCCCGAGGCGTGCAGGGAGCAAGGTTTGTCCAGCTATCTCACATGTTTCATGTACGTGGGTATTTGTTAAAAATGAATTATAGATATCTCAAGCTGATTTCGATTTTGTATCAAAACACTTAAATACAGATTTACAAAGTGATCAAAAGAGCATTTTATAAATCGGTGTTGCTTCATGGTCACAATATCAAAGTGGTACAGTCATGCAAGACGGTGAACATTGCCATAAACACTTACATGAAGTACATATGTATGGTTTACGTAGTATACATCTATGTGTATTCATAACACCATGACTGAATATTTGAATGTGTGGCAATCATTTCATTGAAATGTTTCCAAGGTCCACATTCACGTTTAGGTTCACATTCACGTTTAGGTTCACATTCACGTTTAGGTTCACATTCACGTTTAGGTTCACATTCACGTTTAGGTTCTCATTAAACTACTCTGAAAGGAACACAAAATGTGTGTGATTGGTGTTTTTTTTACAATACAGAACCTTTATTTTCCAAAAGTGTCACGAATATAATACACTTAATAATCTGCAAATTTTGGAATCCATGTTCAAGCCTAGGGGATATACGATGTATTCATTCAGAGCCATACTCCAAACAAAATGTTATATATATATATATACTTTACAACAATTGTGCGCCAATCTTGTCATGCACCTTGACGCAATGACCTCATGGGTATTATATTGTTAAACATAAAAATGAATAAAAAAGGAAATATGTAATGCCATGCATTTTTCGACCAAGGGCTGATTTGGTCCGAACTTTCCATCCAGGGTTCGGCCGCGATGCCAGACAGATGCCAGGCTGGGCCAAGGGCAAGTTACCATCCTCTTTCCCTGGTCGGGGAACCAAGCTGGCTGGCATGGGGGGGAGAGACCGGAGGTGGAACTGGTGGAACAGGGAAGGGTGTTTTGGAGCGTATTCCACCGTGACCAGCTGCTGGCTTCAGGGGTGGGGGGGGGGAGGTACCTGGTGGCGGCTGGAGGGAGTGGAAACCGCAATGTACTTTGAGACTGGCTAATGTCAAAGCAGAGAAAAACATTGGGAAAGCACATATAACAGATGGATGGATGCAGTTTGGTTTACCGGTGTCCTTCCTCCTACTGGTGAGTGAAAAGGTACATGCAGCGATTGGTCCCTCCATCGTCCGTGCTGTCACTCAGCTAACCCCGGTCCTTCCCAGCCGCCCTGGGCTCCACGGTGGCCTCTTCCTGAGAGATGGCCTCTTCGTGGGAAAGAACGTTACCAAAAAGGCCGGACCAAGTCCCTTGGTAAAAAAAACCAAGGGACACTGGGAGAAGAAGGAGAGGCAGGAGCCCGGGGTCAAATGAATTAGTGCCCAAGCCGAGGTGAGGCCAGGCTCCCTAGAAACAGGGGAGGCTGTTGGGGCAGGTTCATCAGTGGAGGTGCAATGGAAGCCAAAGGTGTAGCAGATTCAGGTCCGGTCTTGGGCCGTGATGTTCTGAAACTTCTGGCTGGTGAAATTCAGCCCAAAACCATTCAAGCTGGTTGGAGCTGGTCGATCTGTTGCTTGTCATCAAGAGGGTGGACGGAAATTTCTGAAGCTGTTCTCGGTCTTCCGGGTCCGTGTTGGTCTGTTCTCGAACATAACTTTTTTCAGATCGGAGTCATGTGGATAACGATTGTTTTTATCGGTCCAGTATTGAGTGTGGGAATGCAGCTGCAAAATGTCTGCATTGTAAACCTTTTGGGGGCCAATTGCAGCCATCAATGTAAGTCCTCTAAAAGTAGCTTGTTTTTTTGCTACCGAAAGGCTGAGATTATTGCACATGCGATGGAAAGCATCCCCAACGGAGAAAGAAACATTTCTTCCTTTCACCATTTGCTTCACGCTGTCTTTGTGTGATCGTGTCCAACAAAGTCCAGCTCTGAAATCCTGTGAAATTATATATAATTTTATTTTATTTATTTATTTTATCAGCTAAAATAATTCTGCGACGAAAAACGGACCACATAAATTTAAAGAGTAAAATAATAACTTAATATTTGTGTGGGGGGGATTCTTTCCGTAACGTTGTGAAACAACTTTGAACAATCTTACTGGAGCAATTTCTTTTTTTGAATGTCGGCATTAGTCACTTAGACTCGAAAGTCCAAGTTGAAAGATCCAGAAGTTTCCCTTTAAGAACGTAGGCGGGAAAAAAACACAAGGATTAAACATGTCACAAGTTCAAAGAAAACCGGCGTAAACTAAGAGAAGAAAGTCAGTAAGTTCATTAGAATAAGAGAGAGACAGACTGTACTACACTTGATGAACCGACAAGAGGCAACCGGAAATGACTTAAATGCACACATACGCAACCAGGTTAACACAATCAACTAATAGAGAGAGATGTGCAAATCATCAACAAGGAGGACATCTACAGGAAAGATACTTAACTACAATGAAATGCTAAAACTAAGTTCAAAGTGTGTGACACCTGCCAGCTGACAAAAAACAGAATTTTAACACATTCTAACACATTGTGGCTGGACAAATTGAAACCTCTGAAGAATGTGTGTGTGTGTGTGTGTGTGTGTGTGTGTGTGTGTGTGTGTGTGTGTGTGTGTGTGTGTGTGTGTGTGTGTGTGTGTGTGTGTGTGTGTGTGTGTGTGTGTGTGTGCATGTGTGTGTGTGTGTGTGTGTGTGTGTGTGCTGAAGGATGCCAAAAGGTAGATGGCCTGGACACATTGCTGTCAACACCGTGGTTACTATACACAATCAGGAGCCAATCGAGATCGTCACGCATCGTCATAGCAACTGTGTTGAAACCGTGAATTCTCAGCATTGTAGATGATGAATGATGAGCCTTGTTTGCATATGAACCTTATGAATGAACAATGAGCTATCATTGCTAGGGGGGGGGGTACCAGCGTAACTGTCAGTCGACTTCTAAAGGACGAAGATCACCTTTTTAAGTTGGAATTGCCCGGGGAAAACAATGAGAAGATGAGAAGAGGAGGAACTATTGTTACTATTGTCTGCCAAAACTAAGGGAATTGATACATTTGCACATTGTGTGACAACTGGTTTGCGTCATGAACTAAAGAAACGGTTTAGTTCAAGTCTATCAACATGTGTGTGTGACATTTTAATTGAGTCTGTTTTTAGGGGGAGGTGACAGTTTGACATAAGAGACAAGACATAATACATGTTTTTAAACAAGCTGAGCATACACACTGCTTCACCTCTCTTATGCTGATCTTGGCACGTGGTCTTTGTGTCCCATGACCTTGTGTCCATTGTTAAAAAATATCCTAAAATGTCTAATGTAAAATGCCCAGTACTCTTGCATCCCTGTAGTAATCCCTTCCGGGGGAACCTGTCTCTACATCTTCAGTGAAGCCCAGGGATATGGCTGCTTGTTGTTTGTTGTTTTCCTACTAATGTAATTATAACACACCATCTTCCAACAACGGTCTTCACAAGTGGTCTCCACTGAGACAGACGGAGAGTCGCTGCGTATCCAAAGCGTGGGGTGGTGGTGGTAGTGGAGGTGGTGGTGGTGGTGGTGGTGGTGTTGGTGGTGGTGGTGGTGGTGGTGTTGGTGGTGGTGGTGGTGGTGGAGGTGGTGGTGGTGGCGGTGGTGGTGGCGGTGGTGGTGGCGGTGGTGGTGGTGGTGGTGGTGGTTGGATTTTGCTATAACTTCACCACCAGCGCATCACCTGGGGGGTAGTTTCATCATGCTCTCTTTCAGACCGAAATTATGGACGGATGTCGCGGCGTCGATGTTTGTTGTTGTTTGTTCGATGGACGGAACGACAGAACAGACGTTGTTGGTGTGTCCCTGCTGTGTGTTGCCGAAAGCGATGCGACACACACACACACACAAAGGAAGGACTGTTATCCTTTGGGGGGGGTGGGGGGGTTCTGAGCACAACACAGTTCAGTTGTAAGCGTTGATGTACGCTCAGTTGTCTTTCGGATCGGGAATAGTTTCCCTTTGGTTTGTATGTATTAGTAGTACTAGTAGGTCTGCAGTCTGGTTTCCGCTCCGCTCACAGTACTGAAACAGCACTGGTCAGGGTCACCAACGACATCCTCACTGCTTCTGACAATGGCTCCCCCTCCCTCCTCATCCTCCTGGACCTCACTGCAGCTTTTGACACTGTTGATCACACCATCCTCCTCAATCGTCTCCACTCCACCATCGGACTCTGTGACACCTCCCTGGACTGGTTCCGGTCCTACCTGACCGGAAGGACTGAGTGTGTCTCCATGGGAGGTGCTCATTCCCCCACCCAACCCGTCACTTGTGGTGTACCCCAAGGATCCGTGCTTGGCCCCACCCTATTCACCCTGTATATGCTCCCCCTCGGCCGTGTCATCAGCAGGCATGGACTATCATTCCATTGCTATGCTGATGACACACAGCTCTACATAAAAATGGACCCCCCCTGTCCCCCCCGCTCTGCAGTCCCACTGTCATCTCCGTCACCATCACCTTCATCCACAATCACCATCTGCCTGGAGGAGATAAAGGCGTGGATGAAACAAAACTTTCTACAACTCAACAGCTCCAAAACCGAGGCCATTCTCATCGGTACCCCACACCAAGTTAAATCATCCCCCATAACAAGCATCACCTTCTCCGACCAGGACCATCCCCTCTCATCAGTTGTCACCAACCTGGGCGTCAAAATGGACCCCTGCCTCAACTATGAGAC
>CM051003.1:36706896-36716896 GCA_027704905.1 Muraenolepis orangiensis
TCCCCCCTCCCCTCTCCTCCTCCTCCCCCTCTCCCCTCCTCCCTCTCGGTGGAACCTTTATATCTCGTTCACTCAAAGAAGACAATTTTTTTGGGGGGTGGTGGTGGTTGGTGTGTGGTTCGGTCCTATCTCCTCCCTCCTCCTCCTCCTCCTCCTCCTCCTCCTCCTCCTCCTCCTCCTCCTCCTCCTCCTCCTCCTCCTCCTCCTCCTCCTCCTCCTCCTCCTCCTCCTCCTCCTCCTCCTCCTCCCCTCTCGGTGGAGCGTGCCAACACGCCACACCGAGGTTGTGCGGTAGTGATTACTGAAACCAGAGACGACAGACACGACACGGCGACACGAAGACACTAACAGACATACCAGGGGCGGATTTTCTTTTCTTTTCGGTTCCGTTCCTTTGTCGGGGGGGGGGGGGGAACGCCCTCCCCCCTCCCTCCCTCCCTCTCCCCCCTTCCTCACCCCCTCCCGCTGGCCAACCCATCCTGCTCCTTCTTCTCCCCTTTCATTCATATTCATAATATCAACATTCTCTCCTTACCCCCCCCCCCCACCCTCCCCCTCAGAACAAAGACGTGTTTCTATTTATATATTATATATATATATATATATATATATATATATATATATATATATATATATATATATATACTTATAAAGTATATTAGTATAACAAAAAGTAATACATTTAAAAAAAGTAATAAATACATCAATAAATAAATAGTAAGTAATAAATAAATCAATAAATAAGTAATTTGCGAAAATGCGAAATCCCATCCCCCATTGGCTCATCACATAATATAAAAAAATACAAAAATATACGAAATTCCTAACTTGGATCATATTTAACTATTAGAGCGTATGAAACACGTCTTTATAAATATAAAGTATATATATGTATATACTTATAAAGTATATATATATATGTGTATGAAACACTTCTTTATAAATATAAAGTATATATATATATATACTTATAAAGTATATATACATATATGTATGAAACACGTCTTTATAAATATAAAGTATATATATATATATACATATATATATATATATGTATGAAACAAGTCTTTGTAAATATAAAGTATATATATACAGTATATACTTTATAAATATAAAGTATATACTGTATAAATATACTTTATATTTATAAAGACGTGTTTCATACGCTCTCATAGTTAAATATGATCCAAGTTAGGAATTTCGTATATTTTTGTATTTTTATATTATGTGATGAGCCAATGGGGGGGTTTCACATTTTCGCAATTACTTATTTATTGATTACTTTTTGAATTATTTTATGAGTCTCAGGTGGCACGGTGCTGTCACCGGGTATAGGTTTTTTATATATTTATATTTTTATATATATATTTATATATATATATTTAGATTATAGATATATATTTTATACGTTGGGGTTTTGAGTGTGGTTAAGGAGTGACACGTGACTTTGGCCAAATGCCAGAATCTTGCAAAATATTTTATGAAGACTATAAAAATATATATATATATTAAATATATTTGTAAATATATTAAAATATCTATATATATATAAAAAAAGTTTTTTAATAATTTTCTAATTATAATTATATATATATATTTATTTTATAATAATGGACATTTAAGAAACTTTTGAGAACCGGGCAACTGAAGGGTTCTTCCTGTCTTTGGGTTCTTGTCATGCACACTGCCACTGGGTTCTCCTATTAAAGACCACTGGCTTCTCCTCCTCTTAAAGACGAATTGGTTCTCCTCCTCTTAAAGACCACTGGGTTCTCCTCTTAAAGACCACTGGGTTCTCCTCCTCTTAATAACCACTGGGTTCTCCTCCTAAAGACCACTGGGTTCTCCTCCTCTTAACAACCACTGGGTTCTCCTCCTCTTAACAACCACTGGGTTCTCTTCCTCTTAAAGACCACTGAGTTCTCCTCTTCTTAAAGACCACTGGGTTCTCCTCGTCTTAAAGACCACTGGGTTCTCCTCTTCTTACAGACCACTGGGTTCTCCTCTTCTTAACGACCACTGGGCTCACCTCTTAAAGACCACTGGGTTCTCCTCCTCTTAATGACCACTGGGTTTTCCTCCTCTTAAAGACCACTGGGTTCTCCTCTTCTTAACGACCACTGGGTTCTCCTCCTCTTAACGACCACTGGGTTATCCTCCTCTTACCGACCACTGGGTTCTCCTCCTCTTAACGACCACTGGGTTCTCCTCCTCTTACCGACCACTGGGTTCTCCTCCTCTTAACGACCACTGGGTTCTCCTCCTCTTAAAAACCACTGGGTTCTCCTCCTCTTAACGACCACTGGGTTCTCCTATTAACGACCACTGGGTTCTCCTCCTCTTAATGACCACTGGGTTCTCCTCCTCTTAAAGACCACTGGGTTCTCCTCCTCTTAACGACCACTGGGTTTTCCTCCTCTTAAAGACCACTGGGTTCTCCTCTTCTTAACGACCACTGGCTTCTCCTCCTCTTACTGACCACTGGGTTCTCCTCCTCTTAATGACCACTGGGTTCTCCTCCTCTTACCGACCACTGGGTTCTCCTCTTCTTAACAACCACTGGGTTCTCCTCCTCTTACCGACCACTGGGTTCTCCTCCTCTTAAAGACCACTGGGTTCTCCTCCTCTTAACGACCACTGGGTTCTCCTCCACTAAAAGACCACTGGGTTCTCCTCTTCTTAAAGACCACTGGGTTCTCCTCCTCTTAACGACCACTGGGTTCTCCTCCACTAAAAGACCACTGGGTTCTCCTCTTCTTAAAGACCACTGGGTTCTCCTCCTCTTAACGACCACTGGATTCTCCTCCTCTTAACGACCACTGAGTTCTACTCCTCTTACCGACCACTGGGTTCTCCTCCTCTTAACAACCACTGGGTTCTCCTCATCTTAACGACCACTGGGTTCTCCTCTTAAAGACCACTGGGTTCTCCTCCTCCTAAAGACCACTGGGTTCTCTTCCTCTTAACAACCACTGGGTTCTCCTCTTAACGACCACTGGGTTCTCCTCCTCTTAACGACCACTGGGTTCTCCTCCACTTAAAGACCACTGGGTTCTCCTCCTCTTAATGACCACTGGGTTCTCCTCCTCTTAAGGACCACTGGGTTCTACTCCTCTTAACGACCACTGGGTTCTCCTCCTCTTAAAGACCACGGGGTTCTCCTCCTCGTACCGACCACTGGGTTCTCCTCCTCTTAAAGACCACTGGGTTCTCCTCCTCTTACCGACCACTGGGTTCTCCTCCTCTTAAAGACCACGGGGTTCTCCTCCTCTTACCGACCACTGGGTTCTCCTCATCTTAACGACCACTGGGTTCTCCTCCTCTTACCGACCACTGGGTTCTCCTCCTCTTAACGACCACTGGGTTCTCCTCCTCATAAAGACCACTGGGTTCTCCTCCTCTTAACGACCACTGGGTTCTCCTCCACTAAAAGACCACTGGGTTCTCCTCTTCTTAAAGACCACTGGGTTCTCCTCCTCTTAACGACCACTGTGTTCCCCTCCTCTTAATGACCACTGGGTTCTCCTCCTCTTAATGACCACTGGATTCTCCTCCTCTTGCCGACCACTGGGTTCTCCTCCTCTCAACGACCACTGGGTTCTCCTCCTCTTAACGACCACTGGGTTCTCCTCCTCTTAACGACCACTGGGTTCTCCTCCTCTTAACGACCACTGGCTTCTCCTCCTCTTACTGACCACTGGGTTCTCCTCCTCTTAATGACCACTGGGTTCTCCTCCTCTTACCGACCACTGGGTTCTCCTCTTCTTAACAACCACTGGGTTCTCCTCCTCTTACCGACCACTGGGTTCTCCTCCTCTTAAAGACCACTGGGTTCTCCTCCTCTTAACGACCACTGGGTTCTCCTCCACTAAAAGACCACTGGGTTCTCCTCTTCTTAAAGACCACTGGGTTCTCCTCCTCTTAACGACCACTGGGTTCTCCTCCACTAAAAGACCACTGGGTTCTCCTCTTCTTAAAGACCACTGGGTTCTCCTCCTCTTAACGACCACTGGATTCTCCTCCTCTTAACGACCACTGAGTTCTACTCCTCTTACCGACCACTGGGTTCTCCTCCTCTTAACAACCACTGGGTTCTCCTCATCTTAACGACCACTGGGTTCTCCTCTTAAAGACCACTGGGTTCTCCTCCTCCTAAAGACCACTGGGTTCTCTTCCTCTTAACAACCACTGGGTTCTCCTCTTAACGACCACTGGGTTCTCCTCCTCTTAACGACCACTGGGTTCTCCTCCACTTAAAGACCACTGGGTTCTCCTCCTCTTAATGACCACTGGGTTCTCCTCCTCTTAAGGACCACTGGGTTCTACTCCTCTTAACGACCACTGGGTTCTCCTCCTCTTAAAGACCACGGGGTTCTCCTCCTCGTACCGACCACTGGGTTCTCCTCCTCTTAAAGACCACTGGGTTCTCCTCCTCTTACCGACCACTGGGTTCTCCTCCTCTTAAAGACCACGGGGTTCTCCTCCTCTTACCGACCACTGGGTTCTCCTCATCTTAACGACCACTGGGTTCTCCTCCTCTTACCGACCACTGGGTTCTCCTCCTCTTAACGACCACTGGGTTCTCCTCCTCATAAAGACCACTGGGTTCTCCTCCTCTTAACGACCACTGGGTTCTCCTCCACTAAAAGACCACTGGGTTCTCCTCTTCTTAAAGACCACTGGGTTCTCCTCCTCTTAACGACCACTGTGTTCCCCTCCTCTTGCCGACCACTGGGTTCTCCTCCTCTCAACGACCACTGGGTTCTCCTCATCTTAACGACCACTGGGTTCTCCTCCTCTTAACGACCACTGGGTTCTCCTCCTCTTAACGACCACTGGGTTTCCCTCTTAAAGACCACTGGGTTCTCCTCCTCTTAAAGACCACTGGGTTCTCCTCCTCTTAACGACCACTGGGTTTTCCTCCTCTTAAAGACCACTGGGTTCTCCTCTTCTTAACGACCACTGGCTTCTCCTCCTCTTACTGACCACTGGGTTCTCCTCCTCTTACTGACCACTGGGTTCTCCTCCTCTTAACGACCACTGGGTTCTCCTCCTCTTACCGACCACTGGGTTCTCCTCTTCTTAACAACCACTGGGTTCTCCTCCTCTTACCGACCACTGGGTTCTCCTCCTCTTAAAGACCACTGGGTTCTCCTCCTCTTAACGACCACTGGGTTCTCCTCCACTAAAAGACCACTGGGTTCTCCTCTTCTTAAAGACCACTGGGTTCTCCTCCTCTTAACGACCACTGGGTTCTCCTCCACTAAAAGACCACTGGGTTCTCCTCTTCTTAAAGACCACTGGGTTCTCCTCCTCTTTACGACCACTGGATTCTCCTCCTCTTAACGACCACTGGGTTCTACTCCTCTAACCAACCACTGGGTTCTCCTCCTCTTAACGACCACTGGGTTCTCCTCATCTTAACGACCACTGGGTTCTCCTCATCTTAACGACCACTGGGTTCTCCTCTTAAAGACCACTGGGTTCTCCTCCTCTTAACGACCACTGGGTTCTCCTCTTAACGACCACTGGGTTCTCCTCCTCTTAACGACCACTGGGTTCTCCTCCTCTTAACGACCACTGGGTTCTCCTCCTCTTAAAGACCACGGGGTTCTCCTCCTCTTACCGACCACTGGGTTCTCCTCCTCTTAAAGACCACTGGGTTCTCCTCCTCTTACCGACCACTGGGTTCTCCTCCTCTTAAAGACCACGGGGTTCTCCTCCTCTTACCGACCACTGGGTTCTCCTCCTCTTAAAAACCACTGGGTTCTCCTCTGCTTACCGACCACTGGGTTCTCCTCCTCTTAAAGACCACTGGGTTCTCCTCTTCTTAACGACCACTGGGTTCTCCTCCTCTTACCGACCACTGGGTTCTCCTCCTCTTAACGACCACTGGGTTCTCCTCCTCTTAACGACCACTGGGTTCTCCTCCTCTTACCGACCACTGGGTTCTCCTCCTCTTAACAACCACTGGGTTTTCCTCCTCTTACCGACCACTGGGTTCTCCTCCTCTTAACGACCACTGGGTTCTCCTCCACTAAAAGACCACTGGGTTCTCCTCTTCTTAAAGACCACTGGGTTCTCCTCCTCTTAACGACCACTGGATTCTCCTCCTCTTAACGACCACTGGGTTCTCCTACTCTTACCGACCATTGGGTTCTCCTCCTCTTAACGACCACTGGGTTCTCCTCTTAAAGACCACTGGGTTCTCCTCCTCCTAAAGACCACTGGGTTCTCCTCCTCTTAACGACCACTGGGTTCTCCTCTTAACGACCACTGGGTTCTCCTCCTCATAACGACCACTGGGTTCTCCTCCACTTAAAGACCACTGGGTTCTCCTCCTCTTAATGACCACTGGGTTCTCCTCCTCTTAAGGACCACTGGGTTCTCCTCCTCTTAACGACCACTGGGTTCTCCTCCTCTTAAAGACCACGGGGTTCTCCTCCTCTTACCGACCACTGGGTTTTCCTCCTCTTAAAGACCACTGGGTTCTCCTCCTCTTACCAACCACTGGTTTCTCCTCCTCTTAAAGACCATGGGGTTCTCCTCCTCTTACCAACCACTGGGTTCTCCTCCTCTTAAAGACCAATGGGTTCTCCTCCTCTTAACCACCACTGGGTTCTCCTGCTCTTAAGGACCACTGGATTGTCCTTCTCTTAATGACCACTGGGTTCTTCTCCTCTAAACAACCACTGGGTTCTCCTTCTCTTAAGGACCACTGGGTTTTCCTCCTCTTAATGACCAATGGGTTCTCCTCCTCTTAAAGACCACTGGGTTCTCCTCATAAAGACCACTGGGTTCTCCTCCTCTTAAAAACCACTGGGTTCTCCTCCTCTTACCGACCACTTGGTTCTCCTCCTCTTAAAGACCACTGGGTTCTTCTCCTCTTAACCACCACTGGATTCTGCTCCTCTTAAGGACCACTGGATTCTCCTCATCTTAACGACCACTGGGTTCTCCTCCTCTCAACGACCACTGGGTTCTCCTCCTCTTAACGACCACTGGGTTCTCCTCCTCTTAACATCCACTGGGTTCTCCTCCTCTTAACGACCACTGGGTTCTCCTCTTAAAGACCACTGGGTTCTCCTCCTCTTAAAGACCACTGGGTTCTCCTCCTCTTAATGACCAATGGGTTCTCCTCTTAACGACCACTGGGTTCTCCTCCTTTTAACGACCACTGGGTTCTCCTCCTCTTAATGACCACTGGGTTATCCTCCTCTTAAAGACCACTCGGTTCTCCTCCTCTTAACGACCACTGGGTTTTCCTCCTCTTAAAGACCACTGGGTTCTCCTCTTCTTAACGACCACTGGGTTCTCCTCCTCTTACCGACCACTGGGTTCTCCTCCTCTTAACGACCACTGGGTTCTCCTCCTCTTAACGACCACTGGGTTCTCCTTCTCTTACCGACCACTGGGTTCTCCTCCTCTTAACAACCACTGGGTTCTCCTCCTCTTACCGACCACTGGGTTCTCCTCCTCTTGAAGACCACTGGGTTCTCCTCCTCTTAACGACCACTGGGTTCTCCTCTTCTTAAAGACCACTGGGTTCTCCTCCTCTTAACGACCACTGGGTTCTCCTCCACTAAAAGACCACTGGGTTCTCCTCTTCTTAAAGACCAGTGGGTTCTCCTCCTCTTAACGACCACTGGATTCTCCTCCTCTTAACGACCACTTGGTTCTCCTCCTCTTACCGACCACTGGGTTCTCCTCCTCTTAACGACCACTGGGTTCTCCTCTTAAAGACCACTGGGTTCTCCTCCTCCTAAAGACCACTGGGTTCTCCTCCTCTTAACGACCACTGGGTTCTCCTCTTAATGACCACTGGGTTCTCCTCCTCTTAACGACCACTGGGTTCTCCTCCACTTAAAGACCACTGGGTTCTCCTCCTCTAAACGTCCACTGGGTTCTCCTCCTCTTAAGGACCACTGGGTTCTCCTCCTCTTAACGACCACTGGGTTCTCCTCCTCTTAAAGACCACGGGGTTCTCCTCCTCTTACCGACCACTGGGTTCTCCTCCTCTTAAAGACCACTGGGTTCTCCTCCTCTTACCGACCACTGGTTTCTCCTCCTCTTAAAGACCACGGGGTTCTCCTCGTCTTACCAACCACTGGGTTCTCCTCCTCTTAAAGACCAATGGGTTCTCCTCCTCTTAACCACCACTGGGTTCTCCTGCTCTTAAGGACCACTGGATTGTCCTTCTCTTAACGACCACTGGGTACTTCTCCTCTTAACAACCACTGGGTTCTCCTTCTCTTAAGGACCACTGGGTTCTCCTCCTCTTAATGACCACTGGGTTCTCCTCCTTTTAAAGAACACTGGGTTCTCCTCCTAAAGACCACTGGGTTCTCCTCCTCTTAAAAACCACTGGGTTCTCCTCCTCTTACCGACCATTGGGTTCTCCTGCTCTTAAAGACCACTGGGTTCTCCTCCTCTTAACCACCACTGGGTTCTCCTCCTCTTAAGGACCACTGGATTCTCCTCATCTTAACGACCACTGGGTTCTCCTCCTCTCAACGACCACTGGGTTCTCCTCCTCTTAACGATCACTGGGTTCTCCTCCTCTTAACGACCACTGGGTTCTCCTCCTCTTAACGACCACTGGGTTCTCCTCTTAAAGACCACTGGGTTCTCCTCCTCTTAAAGACCACTGGGTTCTCCTCCTATTAGCGACCACTGGGTTCTCCTCTTAACGACCACTGGGTTCTCCTCCTTTAAACGACCACTGGGTTCTCCTCCTCTTAACCACCACTGGGTTCTCCTGCTCTTAAGGACCACTGGATTGTCCTTCTCTTAACGACCACTGGGTTCTTCTCCTCTTAACAACCACTGGGTTCTCCTTCTCTTAAGGACCACTGGGTTCTCCTCCTCTTAATGACCACTGGGTTCTCCTCCTTTTAAAGAACACTGGGTTCTCCTCCTAAAGACCACTGGGTTCTCCTCCTCTTAAAAACCACTGGGTTCTCCTCCTCTTACCGACCATTGGGTTCTCCTGCTCTTAAAGACCACTGGGTTCTCCTCCTCTTAACCACCACTGGGTTCTCCTCCTCTTAAGGACCACTGGATTCTCCTCATCTTAACGACCACTGGGTTCTCCTCCTCTCAACGACCACTGGGTTCTCCTCCTCTTAACGATCACTGGGTTCTCCTCCTCTTAACGACCACTGGGTTCTCCTCCTCTTAACGACCACTGGGTTCTCCTCTTAAAGACCACTGGGTTCTCCTCCTCTTAAAGACCACTGGGTTCTCCTCCTATTAGCGACCACTGGGTTCTCCTCTTAACGACCACTGGGTTCTCCTCCTTTAAACGACCACTGGGTTCTCCTCCTCTTAATGACCACTGGGTTCTCCTCCTCTTAAAGACCACTGGGTTCTCCTCCTCTTAACGACCACAGGGTTTTCCTCCTCTTAAAGACCACTGGGTTCTCCTCTTCTTAACGACCACTGGGTTCTCCTCCTCTTACCGACCACTGGGTTCTCCTCCTCTTAACGACCACTGGGTTCTCCTCCTCTTAATGACCACTGGGTTCTCCTTCTCTTACCGACCACTGGGTTCTCCTCCTCTTAACAACCACTGGGTTCTCCTCCTCTTACCGACCACTGGGTTCGCCTCCTCTTATAGACCACTGGGTTCTCCTCCTCTTAAAGACCACTGGGTTCTCCTCCTCTTAACGACCACTGGGTTCTCCTCCACTAAAAGACCACTGGCTTCTCCTCTTCTTAAAGACCACTCGGTTCTCCTCCTCTTAACGACCACTGGATTCTCCTCCTCTTAACGACCACTGGGTTCTCCTCCTCTTAATGACCACTGGGTTCTCCTCCTTTTAAAGAACACTGGGTTCTCCTCCTAAAGACCACTGGGTTCTCCTCCTCTTAAAAACCACTGGGTTCTCCTCCTCTTACCGACCATTGGGTTCTCCTGCTCTTAAAGACCACTGGGTTCTCCTCCTCTTAACCACCACTGGGTTCTCCTCCTCTTAAGGACCACTGGATTCTCCTCATC
>CM051003.1:36721896-36726896 GCA_027704905.1 Muraenolepis orangiensis
AAAAAGTTTGACACGAGAACAAAACCAAATTATATATTTTTTAAATAAGGAAAAAAGTGAAATGAAAAGAAATTGTGTTCTTTCTCTTTTCTTTTTTTGGGGTTATTTATTTATTTATTTTACATTTAGCATTACGAAGAATATGATATCGGTGATTTTTTTTTCTAGTTGTTGTTTTTGTTGTTTTAGTAATCATCTCATTAAACACTTTTGTAACACGAATGAAAAAAAGCAGACGTTTTAAAAAATGTAATAAAAACGAGGCTACCCCATGTCGGCTCTCCTGGCGCTACTGCTCCTCCTAGCGTAGACAGACGCGCGCGCGCGGAGGAACAGAACTCATCATCCTCCTCCTCCTCCCTACACCGCGCGCGATGCTTGGAAAATGCAACCTGACACTCTCCACCGTCCTCCTGGTGTAGCTATAGCGAGCTAGCTAGCTTGCTAGCTCGCCCCGCCCCCCTCCGTGGTGGCGGGACACACTCTAAATAATAATAATAATAATAATAATAATAATAATAATAATTAGAGATCAACTCACATTACTACTACTACCTACCTACTACTTCCCCAGACACACAGTAGGAGAAGAGAATAAGCTTCTTCTGACACACACGAGGCTTCTGAGGCGCCCGTCAAAAATGTTCTGAAAAAAGTACACATCTTTAATACATGTGGTCACAGAGATGGACACACACACACACACACACACACACGCACACACACACACACACACCACACACACACACACACACACACACACACACACACACACACACACACACACACACACACACACACACACACACACACACACACACACACACACACACGTCGGTCTCAGACCCCCCCCCCACACACACACGCACACTCACACTAACTACACTCACACACACACACACTTCCTTGTTAACTACCGAGGTGGATGACGTCACCGGTTTATAACCGGTTTATAACCGGTATAACGTTGCGCCTCTGGAACTCCTGATGAGAAAGGACGACCGCGGCGTGTGTTAATTCTACCCATTGTACCTGTGTGTGTATGCGTGTGTGTGCTTGTGTGCGTGCGTGCGCGTGCATGTGTGCGTGCGTGTGTGTGTGTGGAGGGGGGGGGGGGGTTCTCCCCCTCTGGGGACTTTGAACCAGATGTCAAACTGAAGTTACGCCACAAGTCTCCACTCAGCTGCTGCTGGGCGCCACTTCAAACGCCTGTTCCTTCCTATCTGTCTTTGTGTGTGCGTGCGTGTGTTTGGTGCGCGCGCGTGTGTGTGTGTGTGTGTGTGTGTGTGTGTTGGCACGCGCGTGTGTGTGTTTGGTGCGCGCGCGTTGGTGTGTGTGTGTGTGTGTGTGTGTGTGTGTGTGTGTGTGTGTGTGTGTGTGTGTGTGTGTGTGTGTGTGTGTGTGTGTGTGTGTGTGTGTGTGTGTGTGTGTGCGCGCACTCGACCACCGCATTTCTTTCATCAGCACACCTACAGTGCAGCTCCGAGGGGGGCTTAAGCTGTACAGCGCATACTCCTCCTCCTTCTTCCCACACACACACACACACACACACACACACACACACACACACACACACACACACACACACACACACACACACACACACACACACACACACACACACACACACACACACACACACACACACACACACACACACATATGCGCGCACACACACACACACACACACACACATATATGCGCGCGCAAACGCACACATATACGCGCGCAAACACACACACACCACCAATTGAGCAAGCGTCCCACATTCCCTACTATCTTCCAACTAGCTCCACCCCCAACCCCAACTAGCTCCACCCCCAACCCCAACTAGCTCCACCCCAAAACCCCAACAAGCTCCACCCCCAACCCCAACTAGCTCCACCCCAAAACCCCAACTAGCTCCACCCCCAACCCCAACTAGCTCCACCCCAAAACCCCAACTAGCTCCACCCCAACCCCAACAAGCTCCACCCCCAACCCCAACTAGCTCCACCCCAAAACCCCAACTAGCTCCACCCCAACCCCAACAAGCTCCACCCCCAACCCCAACTAGCTCCACCCCCAACCCCAACTAGCTCCACCCCAAAACCCCAACTAGCTCCACCCCAACCCCAACAAGCTCCACCCCCAACCCCAACTAGCTCCACCCCAACCCCAACTAGCTCCACCCCCAACCACAACTAGCTCCACCCCAAAACCCCAACTAGCTCCACCCCAACCCCAACTAGCTCCACCCCAACCCCAACTAGCTCCACCCCAACCCCAACAAGCTCCACCCACCACCCCCAACTAGCTCCACCCCAAAACCAACAAGCTCCACCCACCACCCCCAACTAGCTCCACCCCAAACCCCAACTAGCTCCACCCCAACCCCAACAAGCTCCACCCCCAACCCCAACTAGCTCCACCCCAAAACCCCAACTAGCTCCACCCCAACCCCAACAAGCTCCACCCCCAACCCCAACTAGCTCCACCCCAAAACCCCAACTAGCTCCACCCCAACCCCAACAAGCTCCACCCCCAACCCCAACTAGCTCCACCCCAAAACCCCAACTAGCTCCACCCCAACCCCAACAAGCTCCACCCCCAACCCCAAGTAGCTCCACCCCCAACCCCAACAAGCTCCACCCCCAACCCCAACTAGCTCCACCCCAAAACCCCAACTAGCTCCACCCCAACCCCAACAAGCTCCACCCCCAACCCCAACTAGCTCCACCCCAACCCCAACTAGCTCCACCCCCAACCCCAACTAGCTCCACCCCAAAACCCCAACTAGCTCCACCCCAACCCCAACTAGCTCCACCCCAACCCCAACTAGCTCCACCCCAACCCCAAGAAGCTCCACCCACCACCCCCAACTAGCTCCACCCCAAAACCCCAACTAGCTCCACCCCCAACCCCAACTAGCTCCACCCCAAAACCCCAACTAGCTCCACCCCAACCCCAACAAGCTCCACCCCCAACCCCAACTAGCTCCACCCCAAAACCCCAACTAGCTCCACCCCAACCCCAACAAGCTCCACCCCCAACCCCAACTAGCTCCACCCCAAAACCCCAACTAGCTCCACCCCAACCCCAACAAGCTCCACCCCCAACCCCAACTAGCTCCACCCCAACCCCAACTAGCTCCACCCCCAACCCCAACTAGCTCCACCCCAAAACCCCAACTAGCTCCACCCCAACCCCAACTAGCTCCACCCCAACCCCAACTAGCTCCATCCCAACCCCAACTAGCTCCACCCCAAAACCCCAACTAGCTCCACCCCCAACCCCAACTAGCTCCACCCCAACCCCAACTAGCTCCACCCCCAACCCCAACTAGCTCCACCCCCAACCCCAACTAGCTCCACCCCAAAACCCCAACTAGCTCCACCCCCAACCCCAACTAGCTCCACCCCAACCCCAACTAGCTCCACCCACCACCCCAACTAGCTCCACCCCCAAACCCCAACTAGCTCCACCCCAACCCTAACTAGCTCCACCCACCACCCCCAACTAGCTCGACCCCCAAACCCCAACTAGCTCCACCCCAACCCCAACTAGCTCCACCCACCACCCCCAACTAGCTCCACCCCCAAACCCCAACTAGCTCCACCCCAAAACCCCAACTAGCTCCACCCCAACCCCAACAAGCTCCACCCACCACCCCCAACTAGCTCCTCCCCAAAACCCCAACTAGCTCCACCCCAACCCCAACTAGCTCCACCCCAACCCCAACAAGCTCCACCCACCACCCCCAACTAGCTCCACCCCAAAACCCCAACTAGCTCCACCCCCAACCCCAACTAGCTCTACCCCAACCCCAACTAGCTCCACCCCCAACCCCAACTAGCTCCACCCACCACCCCCAACTAGCTCCTCCCCAAAACCCCAACTAGCTCCACCCCAACCCCAACTAGCTCCACCCCAACCCCAACTAGCTCCACCCCCAACCCCAACTAGCTCCACCCCCAACCCCATCTAGCTCCACCCCAAAACCCCAACTAGCTCCACCCCCAACCCCAACTAGCTCCACCCCAACCCCAACTAGCTCCACCCCAACCCCAACAAGCTCCACCCCAACCCCAACAAGCTCCACCCACCACCCCCAACTAGCTCCACCCCCAAACCCCAACTAGCTCCACCCCCAACCCCAACTAGCTCCACCCCAACAAGCTCCACCCACCACCCCCAACTAGCTCCACCCCAAAACCCCAACTAGCTCCACCCCAACCCCAACTAGCTCCACCCCAACCCCAACTAGCTCCACCCCCAACCCTAACTAGCTCCACCCCAAAACCACAACTAGCTCCACCCCCAACCCCAACTAGCTCCACCCCAAAACCCCAACTAGCTCCACCCCAAAACCCCAACTAGCTCCACCCCAACCCCAACTAGCTCCACCCCAACCCCAACAAGCTCCACCCACCACCCCCATCTAGCTCCACCCCAAAACCCCAACTAGCTCCACCCCAACCCCAACTAGCTCCACCCCCAACCCCAACTAGCTCCACCCCAAAACCCCAACAAGCTCCACCCCAAAACCCCAACTAGCTCCACCCCAAAACCCCAACTAGCTCCACCCCAAAACCCCAATTAGCTCCACCCCAAAACCCCCACCTAGCTCCACCCCAAAACCCCAACTAGCTCCACCCAAAACCCCGAACTAGCTCCACCCCAACTAGCTCCACCCCAAAACCCCAACTAGCTCCACCCCAAAACCCGCAACTAGCTCCACCCCCAACCCTAACTAGCTCCACCCCCAACCCCAACTAGCTCCACCCCAACCCCAACTAGCTCCACCCCCAACCCCCAAATAGAGACAAGCTAAATAGAGACACGCTAAATAGAGACACGCTAAAAAGAGAAACGCTAAATAGAGACACGTTAAATAGAGACACGCTAAATAAGAGACAAGCTAAATAGAGACAAGCTAAATAGAGACATGCTAAAAAGAGACAAGCTAAATAAAGACAAGCTAAATAGAGACACGCTAAATAGAGACAAGCTAAATAGAC
>CM051003.1:36734396-36736896 GCA_027704905.1 Muraenolepis orangiensis
ACACACACACACACACACACACACACACACACACACACACACACACACACACACACACACACACACACACACACACACACACACACACACACACACATATATACACACACACACACACACACTATACTCAGATCTTAATATACAATGTGTGTGTGTTGTTTGGAAATTCAAACAAATTCAAAAACTTTCTGGAACCATCCAGCATTTCCTCCACCATTTTGGTTTGTTCCGATTTAACCTCCTGCTTGCCCTTTTTTTCTCCGTCTTTATTACTGGTTTCACACCGCATACGACTTCCCGTTATTAGCATTGATACCGCTATTAGTTAAGTTAGCGCACATCGAATCCGCTTTGCGTTCCCACTCTAATTCTAATTCGCCATTTTCTGCGCATTCGATTCCCAGGGTTTTGATACCAACATTCTGTTCACACACACACAAATGCATTAGTTAATGTGCACTAGTTGGGTGACTTGAAAGCAAAAGCAAAGTGAAGTGAAACCAGTTTCGCAGCGCAGCGGAAAACCCTAATGTGAAAACGGTTTCCTTTCTCATTCATATAGAAAATAAATATGCTATCTGCTATTTCAAGTTTATGGTCCTTACAGATATGTGTGTGTCTGCACGTGTGTGTGTGTGTGTGTGTGTGTGTGTGTGTGTGTGTGTGTGCGTGTGCGTGTGCGTGTGCGTGTGCGTGTGCGTGTGCGCGTGTGCGCGTGCATGCATGTGTGTGTGTAGCTTGCCAAATACACACAGAGTGCAAAGAGGTCTACCATCATCATTATAGAGCCATGCAATTATTTTAATGACTAATTATCATTTGGAGGACTTCCCATATTTCTTAGTGAAGATGGAGATTGATTGATTGATTGGTTATTGGCACCTAAGTCGTCCCCAGAGAGGATGGAATAATTGTCGTTTTGGAAGCTGCAGGATTTTAGGGAACAGAGTGATGACAGACAACAA
The DNA here is from genome assembly GCA_027704905.1 of Muraenolepis orangiensis. NCBI lineage: Eukaryota > Metazoa > Chordata > Actinopteri > Gadiformes > Muraenolepididae > Muraenolepis > Muraenolepis orangiensis. Next base: position 36,735,362 of record CM051003.1, read on the forward strand.
AGGTTTAAAAGGTGAGAGAACAACTACAAACTGGTAAGAAAAACCCTTAAACTGGTAAGAAAAACCCTTAAACTGGTAGGAAAAACCCTTAAACTGGTAGAAAAACCCTTAAACTGGAAAGAAAATTCTTAAACTGGTAAGAAAAACCCTTAAACTGGTAGGAGAAACCCTTAAACTGGTAAGAGAAACCCTTAAACTGGTAAGAGAAACCCTTAAACTGGTCAGAAAAACCCTTAAACTGGTAAGAAAAACCCTTAAACTGGTAAGAGAAACCCTTAAACTGGTAAGAGAAACCCTTTAACTGGTAGAAAAACCCTTAAACTGGAAAGAAAAACCCTTAAACTGGTAAGAAAAACCCTTAAACTGGTAGAAAAACCCTTAAACTGGTAAGAGAAACCCTTAAACTGGTAAGAGAAACCCTTAAAATGGTAAGAGAAACCCTTAAACTGGTCAGAAAAACCCTTAAACTGGTAAGAAAAACCCTTAAACTGGTAAGAAAAACCCTTAAACTGGTCAGAAAAACCCTTAAACTGGTAAGAGAAACGCTTAAACTGGTAAGAGAAACCCTTAAACTTGTCAGAAAAACACTTAAACTGGTAAGAAAAACCCTTAAACTGGTAAGAGAAACCCTTAAACTGGAAATAAAAACCCTTAAACTGGTAAGAGAAACCCTTAAACTGGTAAGAGAAACGCTTAAACTGGTAAGAGAACATCTCAGAAGTCGAAAGTGCATTTCATTACTAACTAAAGTCTCCAAGAACTGAACCAGTGATCAGGTAGAAGTACAATAAGTTCAGATAGAAGTACAATAAGTTCAGGTAGAAGTACAATAAGTTCAGGTAGAAGTACAATAAGTTCAGGTAGAAGTACAATAAGTTCAGGTAGAAGTACAATAAGTTCAGGTAGAAGTACAATAAGTTCAGGTAGAAGTACAATAAGTTCAGGTAGAAGTACAATAAGTTCAGGTAAAAGTACAATAAGTTCAGGTAGAAGTACAATAAGTTCAGGTAAAAGTACAATAACTTCAGGTAGAAGTACAATAACTTCAGGTAGAAGTACAATAAGTTCAGGTAGAAGTACAATAAGTTCAGGTAAAAGTACAATAAGTTCAGGTAGAAGTACAATAAGTTCAGGTAGAAGTACACTAAGTTCAGGTAGAAGTACAATAAGTTCAGGTAGAAGTACAATCATTTCAGGTAGAAGTACAATAAGTTCAGGTAAAAGTACACTAAGTTCAGGTAGAAGTACACTAAGTTCAGGTAAAAGTACAATAAGTTCAGGTAGAAGTACACTAAGTTCAGGTAGAAGTACAATAAGTTCAGGTAAAAGTACACTAAGTTCAGGTAAAAGTACAATAAGTTCAGGTAGAAGTACAATAAGTTCAGGTAGAAGTACAATAAGTTCAGGTAAAAGTACAATAAGTTCAGGTAGATGTACAATAAGTTCAGGTAGAAGTACAATAAGTTCAGGTAAAAGTACAATAAGTTCAGGTAAAAGTACAATAAGTTCAGGTAGAAGTACACTAAGTTCAGGTA
>CM051003.1:36746896-36776896 GCA_027704905.1 Muraenolepis orangiensis
TTCTCTGGTCATGATGTAGCACCAGTTCTCTAGGGCTGTCGTTCTCTGGTCATATAGCACCAGATCTCTAGGGCTGTCGTTCTCTGGTCATGTAGCACCAGTTCTCTAGGGCTGTTGTTCTCTGGTCATGATGTAGCACCAATTCTCTAGCGCTGTTATTCTCTGGTCATGTAGCACCAGTTCTCTAGGGCTGCTGTTGTTCCAACTGTTGTTCTCGGGTCATGTAGCACCAGTTCTCTAGGGCTGTTGTTCCAACTGATGTTCTCGGGTCATGTTGCACCAGTTATCTAGGGCTTGTTGTTCCAACTGTTGTTCTCTGGTGATGTAGCACCAGTTCTCTAGGGCTGTTGTTCCAACTGTTGTTCTCTGGTCATGCAGCACCAGTTCTCTAGGGCTGTTGTTCCAACTGTTGTTCTCTGGTCATGTAGCACCAGTTCTCTAGGGCTGTGGTTCTCTGGTCATGTAGCACCAGTTCTCTAGTGCTGTTGTTCTCTGATCATGTAGCACCAGTTCTCTAGGGCTGTGGTTCTCTGGTCATGTAGCACCAGTTCTCTAGGGCTGTTGTTCTCTGGTCATGATGTAGCACCAGTTCTCTAGGGCTGTCGTTCTCTGGTCATATAGCACCAGTTCTCTAGGGCTGTCGTTCTCTGGTCATGTAGCAACAGTTCTCTAGGGCTGTTGTTCTCTGGTCATGATGTAGCACCAATTCTCTAGCGCTGTTATTCTCTGGTCATGTAGCACCAGTTCTCTAGGGCTGCTGTTGTTCCAACTGTTGTTCTCTGGTCATGTAGCACAAGTTCTCTAGGGCTGTTGTTCCAACTGTTGTTCTCGGGTCATGTAGCACCAGTTCTCTAGGTCTTGTTGTTCCAACTGTTGTTCTCGGGTCATGTAACACCAGTTCTCTAGGGCTGTTGTTCCAACTGTTGTTCTCTGGTCATGTAGCAGCAGTTCTCTAGGGCTGTCGTTCTCTGGTCATGTAGCACCAGTTCTCTAGGGCTGTTGTTCTCTGGTCATGATGTAGCACCAAGTCTCTAGCTCTGTTATTCTCTGGTCATGTAGCACCAGTTCACTAGGGCTGCTGTTGTTCCAACTGTTGTTCTCTGGTCATGTAGCACCAGTTCTCTAGGGCTGTTGTTCCAACTGTTGTTCTCGGGTCATGTTGCACCAGTTATCTAGGGCTTGTTGTTCCAACTGTTGTTCTCTGGTGATGTAGCACCAGTTCTCTAGGGCTGTTGTTCCAACTGTTGTTCTCTGGTCATGCAGCACCAGTTCTCTAGGGCTGTTGTTCCAACTGTTGTTCTCTGGTCATGTAGCACCAGTTCTCTAGGGCTGTGGTTCTCTGGTCATGTAGCACCAGTTCTCTAGTGCTGTTGTTCTTTGATCATGTAGCACCAGTTCTCTAGGGCTGTGGTTCTCTGGTCATGTAGCACCAGTTCTCTAGGGCTGTTGTTCTCTGGTCATGATGTAGCACCAGTTCTCTAGGGCTGTCGTTCTCTGGTCATATAGCACCAGTTCTCTAGGGCTGTCGTTCTCTGGTCATGTAGCACCAGTTCTCTAGGGCTGTTGTTCTCTGGTCATGATGTAGCACCAATTCTCTAGCGCTGTTATTCTCTGGTCATGTAGCACCAGTTCTCTAGGGCTGCTGTTGTTCCAACTGTTGTTCTCGGGTCATGTAGCACCAGTTCTCTAGGGCTGTTGTTCCAACTGTTGTTCTCGGGTCATGTTGCACCAGTTATCTAGGGCTTGTTGTTCCAACTGTTGTTCTCTGGTGATGTAGCACCAGTTCTCTAGGGCTGTTGTTCCAACTGTTGTTCTCTGGTCATGCAGCACCAGTTCTCTAGGGCTGTTGTTCCAACTGTTGTTCTCTGGTCATGTAGCACCAGTTCTCTAGGGCTGTGGTTCTCTGGTCATGTAGCACCAGTTCTCTAGGGCTGTTGTTCCAACTGTTGTTCTCTGGTCATGTAACACCAGTTCTCTAGGGCTGTTGTTCCAACTGTTGTTCTCTGGTCATGTAGCAGCAGTTCTCTAGGGCTGTCGTTCTCTGGTCATGTAGCACCAGTTCTCTAGGGCTGTTGTTCTCTGGTCATGATGTAGCACCAAGTCTCTAGCTCTGTTATTCTCTGGTCATGTAGCACCAGTTCACTAGGGCTGCTGTTGTTCCAACTGTTGTTCTCTGGTCATGTAGCACCAGTTCTCTAGGGCTGTTGTTCCAACTGTTGTTCTCGGGTCATGTTGCACCAGTTATCTAGGGCTTGTTGTTCCAACTGTTGTTCTCTGGTGATGTAGCACCAGTTCTCTAGGGCTGTTGTTCCAACTGTTGTTCTCTGGTCATGCAGCACCAGTTCTCTAGGGCTGTTGTTCCAACTGTTGTTCTCGGGTCATGTTGCACCAGTTATCTAGGGCTTGTTGTTCCAACTGTTGTTCTCTGGTGATGTAGCACCAGTTCTCTTGGGCTGTTGTTCCAACTGTTGTTCTCTGGTCATGTAGCACCAGTTCTCTAGGGCTGTGGTTCTCTGGTCATGTAGCACCAGTTCTCTAGTGCTGTTGTTCTTTGATCATGTAGCACCAGTTCTCTAGGGCTGTGGTTCTCTGGTCATGTAGCACCAGTTCTCTAGGGCTGTTGTTCTCTGGTCATGATGTAGCACCAGTTCTCTAGGGCTGTCGTTCTCTGGTCATATAGCACCAGTTCTCTAGGGCTGTCGTTCTCTGGTCATGTAGCACCAGTTCTCTAGGGCTGTTGTTCTCTGGTCATGATGTAGCACCAATTCTCTAGCGCTGTTATTCTCTGGTCATGTAGCACCAGTTCTCTAGGGCTGCTGTTGTTCCAACTGTTGTTCTCGGGTCATGTAGCACCAGTTCTCTAGGGCTGTTGTTCCAACTGTTGTTCTCGGGTCATGTTGCACCAGTTATCTAGGGCTTGTTGTTCCAACTGTTGTTCTCTGGTGATGTAGCACCAGTTCTCTAGGGCTGTTGTTCCAACTGTTGTTCTCTGGTCATGCAGCACCAGTTCTCTAGGGCTGTTGTTCCAACTGTTGTTCTCTGGTCATGTAGCACCAGTTCTCTAGGGCTGTGGTTCTCTGGTCATGTAGCACCAGTTCTCTAGGGCTGTTGTTCCAACTGTTGTTCTCTGGTCATGTAACACCAGTTCTCTAGGGCTGTTGTTCCAACTGTTGTTCTCTGGTCATGTAGCAGCAGTTCTCTAGGGCTGTCGTTCTCTGGTCATGTAGCACCAGTTCTCTAGGGCTGTTGTTCTCTGGTCATGATGTAGCACCAAGTCTCTAGCTCTGTTATTCTCTGGTCATGTAGCACCAGTTCACTAGGGCTGCTGTTGTTCCAACTGTTGTTCTCTGGTCATGTAGCACCAGTTCTCTAGGGCTGTTGTTCCAACTGTTGTTCTCGGGTCATGTTGCACCAGTTATCTAGGGCTTGTTGTTCCAACTGTTGTTCTCTGGTGATGTAGCACCAGTTCTCTAGGGCTGTTGTTCCAACTGTTGTTCTCTGGTCATGCAGCACCAGTTCTCTAGGGCTGTTGTTCCAACTGTTGTTCTCTGGTCATGTAGCACCAGTTCTCTAGGGCTGTGGTTCTCTGGTCATGTAGCACCAGTTCTCTAGTGCTGTTGTTCTTTGATCATGTAGCACCAGTTCTCTAGGGCTGTGGTTCTCTGGTCATGTAGCACCAGTTCTCTAGGGCTGTTGTTCTCTGGTCATGATGTAGCACCAGTTCTCTAGGGCTGTCGTTCTCTGGTCATATAGCACCAGTTCTCTAGGGCTGTCGTTCTCTGGTCATGTAGCACCAGTTCTCTAGGGCTGTTGTTCTCTGGTCATGATGTAGCACCAATTCTCTAGCGCTGTTATTCTCTGGTCATGTAGCACCAGTTCTCTAGGGCTGCTGTTGTTCCAACTGTTGTTCTCGGGTCATGTAGCACCGGTTCTCTAGGGCTGTTGTTCCAACTGTTGTTCTCGGGTCATGTTGCACCAGTTATCTAGGGCTTGTTGTTCCAACTGTTGTTCTCTGGTGATGTAGCACCAGTTCTCTAGGGCTGTTGTTCCAACTGTTGTTCTCTGGTCATGCAGCACCAGTTCTCTAGGGCTGTTGTTCCAACTGTTGTTCTCTGGTCATGTAGCACCAGTTCTCTAGGGCTGTGGTTCTCTGGTCATGTAGCACCAGTTCTCTAGGGCTGTTGTTCCAACTGTTGTTCTCTGGTCATGTAACACCAGTTCTCTAGGGCTGTTGTTCCAACTGTTGTTCTCTGGTCATGTAGCAGCAGTTCTCTAGGGCTGTCGTTCTCTGGTCATGTAGCACCAGTTCTCTAGGGCTGTTGTTCTCTGGTCATGATGTAGCACCAAGTCTCTAGCTCTGTTATTCTCTGGTCATGTAGCACCAGTTCACTAGGGCTGCTGTTGTTCCAACTGTTGTTCTCTGGTCATGTAGCACCAGTTCTCTAGGGCTGTTGTTCCAACTGTTGTTCTCGGGTCATGTTGCACCAGTTATCTAGGGCTTGTTGTTCCAACTGTTGTTCTCTGGTGATGTAGCACCAGTTCTCTAGGGCTGTTGTTCCAACTGTTGTTCTCTGGTCATGCAGCACCAGTTCTCTAGGGCTGTTGTTCCAACTGTTGTTCTCTGGTCATGTAGCACCAGTTCTCTAGGGCTGTGGTTCTCTGGTCATGTAGCACCAGTTCTCTAGTGCTGTTGTTCTTTGATCATGTAGCACCAGTTCTCTAGGGCTGTGGTTCTCTGGTCATGTAGCACCAGTTCTCTAGGGCTGTTGTTCTCTGGTCATGATGTAGCACCAGTTCTCTAGGGCTGTCGTTCTCTGGTCATATAGCACCAGTTCTCTAGGGCTGTCGTTCTCTGGTCATGTAGCACCAGTTCTCTAGGGCTGTTGTTCTCTGGTCATGATGTAGCACCAATTCTCTAGCGCTGTTATTCTCTGGTCATGTAGCACCAGTTCTCTAGGGCTGCTGTTGTTCCAACTGTTGTTCTCGGGTCATGTAGCACCGGTTCTCTAGGGCTGTTGTTCCAACTGTTGTTCTCGGGTCATGTTGCACCAGTTATCTAGGGCTTGTTGTTCCAACTGTTGTTCTCTGGTGATGTAGCACCAGTTCTCTAGGGCTGTTGTTCCAACTGTTGTTCTCTGGTCATGCAGCACCAGTTCTCTAGGGCTGTTGTTCCAACTGTTGTTCTCTGGTCATGTAGCACCAGTTCTCTAGGGCTGTGGTTCTCTGGTCATGTAGCACCAGTTCTCTAGTGCTGTTGTTCTCTGATCATGTAGCACCAGTTCTCTAGGGCTGTGGTTCTCTGGTCATGTAGCACCAGTTCTCTAGGGCTGTTGTTCTCTGGTCATGATGTAGCACCAGTTCTCTAGGGCTGTCGTTCTCTGGTCATATAGCACCAGTTCTCTAGGGCTGTCGTTCTCTGGTCATGTAGCACCAGTTCTCTAGGGCTGTTGTTCTCTGGTCATGATGTAGCACCAATTCTCTAGCGCTGTTATTCTCTGGTCATGTAGCACCAGTTCTCTAGGGCTGCTGTTGTTCCAACTGTTGTTCTCTGGTCATGTAGCACAAGTTCTCTAGGGCTGTTGTTCCAACTGTTGTTCTCGGGTCATGTAGCACCAGTTCTCTAGGGCTTGTTGTTCCAACTGTTGTTCTCGGGTCATGTAACACCAGTTCTCTAGGGCTGTTGTTCCAACTGTTGTTCTCTGGTCATGTAGCAGCAGTTCTCTATGGCTGTTGTTCTCTGGTCATGTAGCACCAGTTCTCTAGGGCTGTGGTTCTCTGGTCATGTAGCACCAGTTCTCTAGGGCTGTTGTTCTCTGGTCATGATGTAGCACCAAGTCTCTAGCTCTGTTATTCTCTGGTCATGTAGCACCAGTTCTCTAGGGCTGCTGTTGTTCCAACTGTTGTTCTCTGGTCATGTAGCACCAGTTCTCTAGGGCTGTTGTTCCAACTGTTGTTCTCGGGTCATGTAGCACCAGTTATCTAGGGCTTGTTGTTCCAACTGTTGTTCTCTGGTCATGTAGCACCAGTTATCTAGGGCTGTTGTTCCAACTGTTGTTCTCGGGTCATGTAGCACCAGTTATCTAGGGCTTGTTGTTCCAACTGTTGTTCTCTGGTGATGTAGCACCAGTTCTCTAGGGCTGTTGTTCCAACTGTTGTTCTCTGGTCATGCAGCACCAGTTCTCTAGGGCTGTTGTTCCAACTGTTGTTCTCTGGTCATGTAGCACCAGTTCTCTATGGCTGTTGTTCTCTGGTCATGTAGCACCAGTTCTCTAGGGCTGTGGTTCTCTGGTCATGTAGCACCAGTTCTCTAGTGCTGTTGTTCTCTGATCATGTAGCACCAGTTCTCTAGGGCTGTGGTTCTCTGGTCATGTAGCACCAGTTCTCTAGGGCTGTTGTTCTCTGGTCATGATGTAGCACCAGTTCTCTAGGGCTGTCGTTCTCTGGTCATATAGCACCAGTTCTCTAGGGCTGTCGTTCTCTGGTCATGTAGCACCAGTTCTCTAGGGCTGTTGTTCTCTGGTCATGATGTAGCACCAATTCTCTAGCGCTGTTATTCTCTGGTCATGTAGCACCAGTTCTCTAGGGCTGCTGTTGTTCCAACTGTTGTTCTCTGGTCATGTAGCACAAGTTCTCTAGGGCTGTTGTTCCAACTGTTGTTCTCGGGTCATGTAGCACCAGTTCTCTAGGGCTTGTTGTTCCAACTGTTGTTCTCGGGTCATGTAACACCAGTTCTCTAGGGCTGTTGTTCCAACTGTTGTTCTCTGGTCATGTAGCAGCAGTTCTCTATGGCTGTTGTTCTCTGGTCATGTAGCACCAGTTCTCTAGGGCTGTGGTTCTCTGGTCATGTAGCACCAGTTCTCTAGGGCTGTTGTTCTCTGGTCATGATGTAGCACCAAGTCTCTAGCTCTGTTATTCTCTGGTCATGTAGCACCAGTTCTCTAGGGCTGCTGTTGTTCCAACTGTTGTTCTCTGGTCATGTAGCACCAGTTCTCTAGGGCTGTTGTTCCAACTGTTGTTCTCGGGTCATGTAGCACCAGTTATCTAGGGCTTGTTGTTCCAACTGTTGTTCTCTGGTGATGTAGCACCAGTTCTCTAGGGCTGTTGTTCCAACTGTTGTTCTCTGGTCATGCAGCACCAGTTCTCTAGGGCTGTTGTTCGAACTGTTGTTTTCTGGTCATGTAGCACCAGTTATCTAGGGCTGCTGTTGTTCCAACTATTGTTCTCTGGTCATAAAGCACCATTTCTCGAGGCTGTTGTTCTCTGGTCATGTAGCACCAGTTCTCTAGGGCTGTTGTTCTCTGGTCATGTAGCACCAGTTCTCTAGGGCTATTGTTCCAACTGTTGTTCTCTGGTCATGTAGCACCAGTTCTCTAGGGCTGTTGTTCTCTGGTCATGTAGCACCAGTTCTATAGGGCTGTGGTTCTCTGGTCATGTAGCACCAGTTCTCTAGGGCTGTTGTTCTCTGGTCATGATGTAGCACCAATTCTCTAGCGCTGTTATTTTCTGGTCATGTAGCACCAGATCTCTAGGGCTGTCGTTCTCTGGTCATTTAGCACCAGTTCTCTAGGACTGTTGTTCTCTGGTCATGTAGCACCAGTTCTCTAGTGCTGTTGTTCTCTGATCATGTAGCACCAGTTCTCTAGGGCTGTGGTTCTCTGGTCATGTAGAACCAGTTCTCTAGGGCTGTTGTTCTCTGGTCATGATGTAGCACCAGTTCTCTAGGGCTGTCGTTCTCTGGTCATATAGCACCAGTTCTCTAGGGCTGTGGTTCTCTGGTCATGTAGCACCAGTTCTCTAGGGCTGTTGATCTCTGGTCATGTAGCACCAGTTCTCTAGGGTTTGTTGTTCCAACTGTTGTTCTCTGGTCATGCAGCACCAGTTCTCTAGGGCTGCTGTTGTTCCAACTATTGTTCTCTGGTCATAAAGCACCATTTCTCTAGGCTGTTGTTCTCTGGTCATGTAGCACCATTTCTCTAGGCTGTTGTTCTCTGGTCATGTAGCACCAGTTCTCTAGGGCTGTTGTTCACTGGTCATGTAGCACCAGTTCTCTAGGGCTGTTGTTCTCTGGTCATGTAGCAGCAGTTCTATAGGGCTGTGGTTCTCTGGTCATGTAGCACCAGTTCTCTAGGGCTGTTATTCTCTGGTCATGATGTAGCACCAATTCTCTAGCGCTGTTATTCTCTGGTCATGTAGCACCAGTTCTCTAGGACTGTCGTTCTCTGGTCATTTAGCACCAGTTCTCTAGGACTGTTGTTCTCTGGTCATGTAGCACCAGTTCTCTAGTGCTGTTGTTCTCTGATCATGTAGCACCAGTTCTCTAGGGCTGTGGTTCTCTGGTCATGTAGCACCAGTTCTCTAGGGCTGTTGTTCTCTGGTCATGATGTAGCACCAGTTCTCTAGGGCTGTCGTTCTCTGGTCATATAGCACCAGTTCTCTAGGGCTGTCGTTCTCTGGTCATGTAGCACCAGTTCTCTAGGGCTGTTGTTCTCTGGTCATGATGTAGCACCAATTCTCTAGCGCTGTTATTCTCTGGTCATGTAGCACCAGTTCTCTAGGGCTGCTGTTGTTCCAACTGTTGTTCTCGGGTCATGTAGCACCAGTTCTCTAGGGCTTGTTGTTCCAACTGTTGTTCTCGGGTCATGTAACACCAGTTCTCTAGGGCTGTTGTTCCAACTGTTGTTCTCTGGTCATGTAGCAGCAGTTCTCTATGGCTGTTGTTCTCTGGTCATGTAGCACCAGTTCTCTAGGGCTGTGGTTCTCTGGTCATGTAGCACCAGTTTTCTAGGGCTGTTGTTCTCTGGTCATGATGTTGCACCAAGTCTCTAGCTCTGTTATTCTCTGGTCATGTAGCACAAGTTCTCTAGGGCTGTTGTTCCAACTGTTGTTCTCGGGTCATGTAGCACCAGTTCTCTAGGGCTTGTTGTTCCAACTGTTGTTCTCGGGTCATGTAACACCAGTTCTCTAGGGCTGTTGTTCCAACTGTTGTTCTCTGGTCATGTAGCAGCAGTTCTCTATGGCTGTTGTTCTCTGGTCATGTAGCACCAGTTCTCTAGGGCTGTGGTTATCTGGTCATGTAGCACCAGTTCTCTAGGGCTGTTGTTCTCTGGTCATGATGTAGCACCAAGTCTCTAGCTCTGTTATTCTCTGGTCATGTAGCACCAGTTCTCTAGGGCTGCTGTTGTTCCAACTGTTGTTCTCTGGTCATGTAGCACCAGTTCTCTAGGGCTGTTGTTCCAACTGTTGTTCTCGGGTCATGTAGCACCAGTTATCTAGGGCTTGTTGTTCCAACTGTTGTTCTCTGGTGATGTAGCACCAGTTCTCTAGGGCTGTTGTTCCAACTGTTGTTCTCTGGTCATGCAGCACCAGTTCTCTAGGGCTGTTGTTCGAACTGTTGTTTTCTGGTCATGTAGCACCAGTTATCTAGGGCTGCTGTTGTTCCAACTATTGTTCTCTGGTCATAAAGCACCATTTCTCGAGGCTGTTGTTCTCTGGTCATGTAGCACCAGTTCTCTAGGGCTGTTGTTCTCTGGTCATGTAGCACCAGTTCTCTAGGGCTATTGTTCCAACTGTTGTTCTCTGGTCATGTAGCACCAGTTCTCTAGGGCTGTTGTTCTCTGGTCATGTAGCACCAGTTCTATAGGGCTGTGGTTCTCTGGTCATGTAGCACCAGTTCTCTAGGGCTGTTGTTCTCTGGTCATGATGTAGCACCAATTCTCTAGCGCTGTTATTTTCTGGTCATGTAGCACCAGATCTCTAGGGCTGTCGTTCTCTGGTCATTTAGCACCAGTTCTCTAGGACTGTTGTTCTCTGGTCATGTAGCACCAGTTCTCTAGTGCTGTTGTTCTCTGATCATGTAGCACCAGTTCTCTCGGGCTGTGGTTCTCTGGTCATGTAGAACCAGTTCTCTAGGGCTGTTGTTCTCTGGTCATGATGTAGCACCAGTTCTCTAGGGCTGTCGTTCTCTGGTCATATAGCACCAGTTCTCTAGGGCTGTGGTTCTCTGGTCATGTAGCACCAGTTCTCTAGGGCTGTTGATCTCTGGTCATGTAGCACCAGTTCTCTAGGGTTTGTTGTTCCAACTGTTGTTCTCTGGTCATGCAGCACCAGTTCTCTAGGGCTGCTGTTGTTCCAACTATTGTTCTCTGGTCATAAAGCACCATTTCTCTAGGCTGTTGTTCTCTGGTCATGTAGCACCATTTCTCTAGGCTGTTGTTCTCTGGTCATGTAGCACCAGTTCTCTAGGGCTGTTGTTCACTGGTCATGTAGCACCAGTTCTCTAGGGCTGTTGTTCTCTGGTCATGTAGCAGCAGTTCTATAGGGCTGTGGTTCTCTGGTCATGTAGCACCAGTTCTCTAGGGCTGTTATTCTCTGGTCATGATGTAGCACCAATTCTCTAGCGCTGTTATTCTCTGGTCATGTAGCACCAGTTCTCTAGGACTGTCGTTCTCTGGTCATTTAGCACCAGTTCTCTAGGACTGTTGTTCTCTGGTCATGTAGCACCAGTTCTCTAGTGCTGTTGTTCTCTGATCATGTAGCACCAGTTCTCTAGGGCTGTGGTTCTCTGGTCATGTAGCACCAGTTCTCTAGGGCTGTTGTTCTCTGGTCATGATGTAGCACCAGTTCTCTAGGGCTGTCGTTCTCTGGTCATGTAGCACCAGTTCTCTAGGGCTGTGGTTCTCTGGTCATGTAGCACCAGTTCTCTAGGGCTGTTGTTCTCTGGTCATGATGTAGCACCAGTTCTCTAGGGCTGTCGTTCTCTGGTCATGTAGCACCAGTTCTCTAGGGCTGTTGTTCTCTGGTCATGATGTAGCACCAATTCTCTAGCGCTGTTATTCTCTGGTCATGTAGCACCAGTTCTCTAGGGCTGCTGTTGTTCCAACTGTTGTTCTCGGGTCATGTAGCACCAGTTCTCTAGGGCTTGTTGTTCCAACTGTTGTTCTCGGGTCATGTAACACCAGTTCTCTAGGGCTGTTGTTCCAACTGTTGTTCTCTGGTCATGTAGCAGCAGTTCTCTATGGCTGTTGTTCTCTGGTCATGTAGCACCAGTTCTCTAGGGCTGTGGTTCTCTGGTCATGTAGCACCAGTTTTCTAGGGCTGTTGTTCTCTGGTCATGATGTTGCACCAAGTCTCTAGCTCTGTTATTCTCTGGTCATGTAGCACAAGTTCTCTAGGGCTGTTGTTCCAACTGTTGTTCTCGGGTCATGTAGCACCAGTTCTCTAGGGCTTGTTGTTCCAACTGTTGTTCTCGGGTCATGTAACACCAGTTCTCTAGGGCTGTTGTTCCAACTGTTGTTCTCTGGTCATGTAGCAGCAGTTCTCTATGGCTGTTGTTCTCTGGTCATGTAGCACCAGTTCTCTAGGGCTGTGGTTCTCTGGTCATGTAGCACCAGTTCTCTAGGGCTGTTGTTCTCTGGTCATGATGTAGCACCAAGTCTCTAGCTCTGTTATTCTCTGGTCATGTAGCACCAGTTCTCTAGGGCTGCTGTTGTTCCAACTGTTGTTCTCTGGTCATGTAGCACCAGTTCTCTAGGGCTGTTGTTCCAACTGTTGTTCTCGGGTCATGTAGCACCAGTTATCTAGGGCTTGTTGTTCCAACTGTTGTTCTCTGGTGATGTAGCACCAGTTCTCTAGGGCTGTTGTTCCAACTGTTGTTCTCTGCTCATGCAGCACCAGTTCTCTAGGGCTGTTGTTCGAACTGTTGTTTTCTGGTCATGTAGCACCAGTTATCTAGGGCTGCTGTTGTTCCAACTATTGTTCTCTGGTCATAAAGCACCATTTCTCGAGGCTGTTGTTCTCTGGTCATGTAGCACCAGTTCTCTAGGGCTGTTGTTCTCTGGTCATGTAGCACCAGTTCTCTAGGGCTATTGTTCCAACTGTTGTTCTCTGGTCATGTAGCACCAGTTCTCTAGGGCTGTTGTTCTCTGGTCATGTAGCACCAGTTCTATAGGGCTGTGGTTCTCTGGTCATGTAGCACCAGTTCTCTAGGGCTGTTGTTCTCTGGTCATGATGTAGCACCAATTCTCTAGCGCTGTTATTCTCTGGTCATGTAGCACCAGTTCTCTAGGGCTGCTGTTGTTCCAACTGTTGTTCTCGGGTCATGTAGCACCAGTTCTCTAGGGCTTGTTGTTCCAACTGTTGTTCTCGGGTCATGTAACACCAGTTCTCTAGGGCTGTTGTTCCAACTGTTGTTCTCTGGTCATGTAGCAGCAGTTCTCTATGGCTGTTGTTCTCTGGTCATGTAGCACCAGTTCTCTAGGGCTGTGGTTCTCTGGTCATGTAGCACCAGTTTTCTAGGGCTGTTGTTCTCTGGTCATGATGTTGCACCAAGTCTCTAGCTCTGTTATTCTCTGGTCATGTAGCACAAGTTCTCTAGGGCTGTTGTTCCAACTGTTGTTCTCGGGTCATGTAGCACCAGTTCTCTAGGGCTTGTTGTTCCAACTGTTGTTCTCGGGTCATGTAACACCAGTTCTCTAGGGCTGTTGTTCCAACTGTTGTTCTCTGGTCATGTAGCAGCAGTTCTCTATGGCTGTTGTTCTCTGGTCATGTAGCACCAGTTCTCTAGGGCTGTGGTTCTCTGGTCATGTAGCACCAGTTCTCTAGGGCTGTTGTTCTCTGGTCATGATGTAGCACCAAGTCTCTAGCTCTGTTATTCTCTGGTCATGTAGCACCAGTTCTCTAGGGCTGCTGTTGTTCCAACTGTTGTTCTCTGGTCATGTAGCACCAGTTCTCTAGGGCTGTTGTTCCAACTGTTGTTCTCGGGTCATGTAGCACCAGTTATCTAGGGCTTGTTGTTCCAACTGTTGTTCTCTGGTGATGTAGCACCAGTTCTCTAGGGCTGTTGTTCCAACTGTTGTTCTCTGCTCATGCAGCACCAGTTCTCTAGGGCTGTTGTTCGAACTGTTGTTTTCTGGTCATGTAGCACCAGTTATCTAGGGCTGCTGTTGTTCCAACTATTGTTCTCTGGTCATAAAGCACCATTTCTCGAGGCTGTTGTTCTCTGGTCATGTAGCACCAGTTCTCTAGGGCTGTTGTTCTCTGGTCATGTAGCACCAGTTCTCTAGGGCTATTGTTCCAACTGTTGTTCTCTGGTCATGTAGCACCAGTTCTCTAGGGCTGTTGTTCTCTGGTCATGTAGCACCAGTTCTATAGGGTTGTGGTTCTCTGGTCATGTAGCACCAGTTCTCTAGGGCTGTTGTTCTCTGGTCATGATGTAGCACCAATTCTCTAGCGCTGTTATTTTCTGGTCATGTAGCACCAGATCTCTAGGGCTGTCGTTCTCTGGTCATTTAGCACCAGTTCTCTAGGACTGTTGTTCTCTGGTCATGTAGCACCAGTTCTCTAGTGCTGTTGTTCTCTGATCATGTAGCACCAGTTCTCTCGGGCTGTGGTTCTCTGGTCATGTAGAACCAGTTCTCTAGGGCTGTTGTTCTCTGGTCATGATGTAGCACCAGTTCTCTAGGGCTGTCGTTCTCTGGTCATATAGCACCAGTTCTCTAGGGCTGTGGTTCTCTGGTCATGTAGCACCAGTTCTCTAGGGCTGTTGATCTCTGGTCATGTAGCACCAGTTCTCTAGGGTTTGTTGTTCCAACTGTTGTTCTCTGGTCATGCAGCACCAGTTCTCTAGGGCTGCTGTTGTTCCAACTATTGTTCTCTGGTCATAAAGCACCATTTCTCTAGGCTGTTGTTCTCTGGTCATGTAGCACCATTTCTCTAGGCTGTTGTTCTCTGGTCATGTAGCACCAGTTCTCTAGGGCTGTTGTTCACTGGTCATGTAGCACCAGTTCTCTAGGGCTGTTGTTCTCTGGTCATGTAGCAGCAGTTCTATAGGGCTGTGGTTCTCTGGTCATGTAGCACCAGTTCTCTAGGGCTGTTATTCTCTGGTCATGATGTAGCACCAATTCTCTAGCGCTGTTATTCTCTGGTCATGTAGCACCAGTTCTCTAGGACTGTCGTTCTCTGGTCATTTAGCACCAGTTCTCTAGGACTGTTGTTCTCTGGTCATGTAGCACCAGTTCTCTAGTGCTGTTGTTCTCTGATCATGTAGCACCAGTTCTCTAGGGCTGTGGTTCTCTGGTCATGTAGCACCAGTTCTCTAGGGCTGTTGTTCTCTGGTCATGATGTAGCACCAGTTCTCTAGGGCTGTCGTTCTCTGGTCATATAGCACCAGTTCTCTAGGGCTGTCGTTCTCTGGTCATGTAGCACCAGTTCTCTAGGGCTGTTGTTCTCTGGTCATGATGTAGCACCAATTCTCTAGCGCTGTTATTCTCTGGTCATGTAGCACCAGTTCTCTAGGGCTGCTGTTGTTCCAACTGTTGTTCTCGGGTCATGTAGCACCAGTTCTCTAGGGCTTGTTGTTCCAACTGTTGTTCTCGGGTCATGTAACACCAGTTCTCTAGGGCTGTTGTTCCAACTGTTGTTCTCTGGTCATGTAGCAGCAGTTCTCTATGGCTGTTGTTCTCTGGTCATGTAGCACCAGTTCTCTAGGGCTGTGGTTCTCTGGTCATGTAGCACCAGTTTTCTAGGGCTGTTGTTCTCTGGTCATGATGTTGCACCAAGTCTCTAGCTCTGTTATTCTCTGGTCATGTAGCACCAGTTCTCTAGGGCTGCTGTTTTTCCAACTGTTGTTCTCTGGTCATGTAGCACCAGTTCTCTAGGGCTGCTGTTGTTCCAACTGTTGTTCTCTGGTATGTAGCACCAGTTCTCTAGGGCTGTTGTTCCAACTGTTGTTCTCGAGACATGTAGCACCAGTTATCTAGGGCTTGTTGTTCCAACTGTTGTTCTCGGGTCATGTAGCACCAGTTCTCTAGGGCTTGTTGTTCCAACTGTTGTTCTCGGGTCATGTAACACGAGTTCTCTAGGGCTGTTGTTCCAACTGTTGTTCTCTGGTCATGTAGCAGCAGTTCTCTATGGCTGTTGTTCTCTGGTCATGTAGCACCAGTTCTCTAGGGCTGTGGTTCTCTGGTCATGTAGCACCAGTTTTCTAGGGCTGTTGTTCTCTGGTCATGATGTTGCACCAAGTCTCTAGCTCTGTTATTCTCTGGTCATGTAGCACCAGTTCTCTAGGGCTGCTGTTTTTCCAACTGTTGTTCTCTGGTCATGTAGCACCAGTTCTCTAGGGCTGCTGTTGTTGCAACTGTTGTTCTCGGGACATGTAGCACCAGTTATCTAGGGCTTGTTGTTCCAACTCTTGTTCTCGGGTCATGTAGCACCAGTTCTCTAGGGCTTGTTGTTCCAACTGTTGTTCTCGGGTCATGTAACACCAGTTCTCTAGGGCTGTTGTTCCAACTGTTGTTCTCTGGTCATGTAGCAGCAGTTCTCTATGGCTGTTGTTCTCTGGTCATGTAGCACCAGTTCTCTAGGGCTGTGGTTCTCTGGTCATGTAGCACCAGTTTTCTAGGGCTGTTGTTCTCTGGTCATGATATTGCACCAAGTCTCTAGCTCTGTTATTCTCTGGTCATGTAGCACCAGTTCTCTAGGGCTGCTGTTTTTCCAACTGTTGTTCTCTGGTCATGTAGCACAAGTTCTCTAGGGCTGCTGTTGTTCCAACTGTTGTTCTCTGGTATGTAGCACCAGTTCTCTAGGGCTGTTGTTCCAACTGTTGTTCTCGGGTCATGTAGCACCAGTTATCTAGGGCTTGTTGTTCCAACTGTTGTTCTCTGGTGATGTAGCACCAGTTCTCTAGGGCTGTTGTTCCAACTGTTGTTCTCTGGTCATGCAGCACCAGTTCTCTAGGGCTGTTGTTCCAACTGTTGTTTTCTGGTCATGTAGCACCAGTTATCTAGGGCTGCTGTTGTTCCAACTATTGTTCTCTGGTCATAAAGCACCATTTCTCTAGGCTGTTGATCTCTGGTCATGTAGCACCAGTTCTCTAGGGCTGTTGTTCTCTGGTCATGTAGCACCAGTTCTCTAGGGCTATTGTTCCAACTATTGTTCTCTGGTCATGTAGCACCAGTTCTCTAGGGCTGTTGTTCTCTGGTCATGTAGCACCAGTTCTATAGGGCTGTGGTTCTCTGGTCATGTAGCACCAGTTCTCTAGGGCTGTTGTTCTCTGGTCATGATGTAGCACCAATTCTCTAGCGCTGTTATTCTCTGGTCATGTAGCACCAGTTCTCTAGGGCTGTCGTTCTCTGGTCATTTAGCACCATTTCTTTAGGACTGTTGTTCTCTGGTCATGTAGCACCAGATCTCTAGTGCTGTTGTTCTCTGATCATGTAGCACCAGTTCTCTAGGGCTGTGGTTCTCTGGTCATGTAGCACCAGTTCTCTAGGGCTGTTGTTCTCTGGTCATGATGTAGCACCAGTTCTCTAGGGCTGTCGTTCTCTGGTCATATAGCACCAGTTCTCTAGGGCTGTGGTTCTCTGGTCATGTAGCACCAGTTCTCTAGGGCTGTTGTTCTCTGGTCATGATGTAGCACCAATTCTCTAGCGCTGTTATTCTCTGGTCATGTAGCACCAGTTCTCTAGGGCTGCTGTTGTTCCAACTGTTGTTCTCTGGTCATGTAGAACCAGTTCTCTAGGGCTGTTGTTCCAACTGTTGTTCTCGGGTCATGTAGCACCAGTTCTCTAGGGCTTGTTGTTCCAACTGTTGTTCTCGGGTCATGTAACACCAGTTCTCTAGGGCTGTTGTTCCAACTGTTGTTCTCTGGTCATGTAGCACCAGTTCTCTATGGCTGTTGTTCTCTGGTCATGTAGCACCAGTTCTCTAGGGCTGTGGTTCTCTGGTCATGTAGCACCAGTTGTCTAGGGCTGTTGTTCTCTGGTCATGATGTAGCACCAAGTCTCTAGCGCTGTTATTCTCTGGTCATGTAGCACCAGTTCTCTAGGGCTGCTGTTTTTCCAACTGTTGTTCTCTGGTCATGTAGCACCAGTTCTCTAGGGCTGCTGTTGTTCCAACTGTTGTTCTCTGGTCATGCAGCACCAGTTCTCTAGGGCTGTTGTTCCAACTGTTGTTTTCTGCTCATGTAGCACCAGTTATCTAGGGCTGCTGTTGTTCCAACTATTGTTCTCTGGTCATAAAGCATCATTTTTCTAGGCTGTTGTTCTCTGGTCATGTAGCACCAGTTCTCTAGGGCTGTTGTTCTCTGGTCATGTAGCACCAGTTCTCTAGGGCTGTTGTTCTCTGGTCATGTAGCACCAGTTCTATAGGGCTGTGGTTCTCTGGTCATGTAGCACCAGTTCTCTAGGGCTGTTGTTCTCTGGTCATGATGTAGCACCAATTCTCTAGCGCTGTTATTCTCTGGTCATGTAGCACCAGTTCTCTAGGGCTGTCGTTCTCTGGTCATTTAGCACCAGTTCTCTAGGACTGTTGTTCTCTGGTCATGTAGCACCAGTTCTCTAGTGCTGTTGTTCTCTGATCATGTAGCACCAGTTCTCTAGGGCTGTGGTTCTCTGGTCATGTAGCACCAGTTCTCTAGGGCTGTTGTTCTCTGGTCATGATGTAGCACCAGTTCTCTAGGGGTGTCGTTCTCTGGTCATATAGCACCAGTTCTCTAGGGCTGTGGTTCTCTGGTCATGTAGCACCAGTTCTCTAGGGCTGTTGTTCTCTGGTCATGATGTAGCACCAATTCTCTAGCGCTGTTATTCTCTGGTCATGTAGCACCAGTTCTCTAGGGCTGCTGTTGTTCCAACTGTTGTTCTCTGGTCATGTAGCACCAGTTCTCTAGGGCTGTTGTTCCAACTGTTGTTCTCGGGTCATGTAACACCAGTTCTCTAGGGCTGTTGTTCCAACTGTTGTTCTCTGGTCATGTAGCACCAGTTCTCTATGGCTGTTGTTCTCTGGTCATGTAGCACCAGTTCTCTAGGGCTGTGGTTCTCTGGTCATGATGTAGCACCAAGTCTCTAGCGCTGTTATTCTCTGGTCATGTAGCACCAGTTCTCTAGGGCTGCTGTTTTTCCAACTGTTGTTCTCTGGTCATGTAGCACCAGTTATTTAGGGCTGCTGTTGTTCCAACTGTTGTTCTCTGGTCATGCAGCACCAGTTCTATAGTGCTGTTGTTCCAACTATTGTTCTCTGGTCATAAAGCAGCATTTCTCTAGGCTGTTGTTCTCTGGTCATGTAGCACCAGTTCTCTAGGGCTGTTGTTCTCTGGTCATGTAGCACCAGTTCTCTAGGGCTATTGTTCCAACTGTTGTTCTCTGGTCATGTAGCACCAGTTCTCTAGGGCTGTTGTTCTCTGGTCATGTAGCATCAGTTCTATAGGGCTGTGGTTCTCTGGTCATGTAGCACCAGTTCTCTAGGGCTGTTGTTCTCTGGTCATGATGTAGCACCTATTCTCTAGCGCTGTTATTCTCTGGTCATGTAGCACCAGTTTTCTAGGGCTGTCGTTCTCTGGTCAATTAGCACCAGTTCTCTAGGACTATTGTTCTCTGGTCATGTAGCACCAGTTCTCTAGTGCTGTTGTTTTCTGATCATGTAGCACCAGTTCTCTAGGGCTGTGGTTCTCTGGTCATGTAGCACCAGTTCTCTAGGGCTGTTGTTCTCTGGTCATGATGTAGCACCAGTTCTCTAGGGCTGTCGTTCTCTGGTCATATAGCACCAGTTCTCTAGGGCTGTGGTTCTCTGGTCTTGTAGCACCAGTTCTCTAGGGCTGTTGTTCTCTGGTCATGATGTAGCACCAATTCTCTAGCGCTGTTATTCTCTGGTCATGTAGCACCAGTTCTCTAGGGCTGCTGTTGTTCCAACTGTTGTTCTCGGGTCATGTAGAACCAGTTCTCTAGGGCTTGTTGTTCCAACTGTTGTTCTCGGGTCATGTAACACCAGTTCTCTAGGGCTGTTGTTCCAACTGTTGTTCTCTGGTCATGTAGCACCAGTTCTATATGGCTGTTGTTCTCTTGTCATGTAGCACCAGTTCTCTAGGGCTGTGGTTCTCTGGTCATGTAGCACCAGTTCTCTATTGCTGTTGTTCTCTCGTCATGATGTAGCACCAAGTCTCTAGCGCTGTTATTCTCTGGTCATGTAGCACCAGTTCTCTAGGGCTGCTGTTGTTCCAACTGTTGTTCTCTATTCATGTAGCACCAGTTCTCTAGGGCTGTTGTTCCAACTGTTGTTCTCGGGTCATGTAGCACCAGTTCTCTAGGGCTTGTTGTTCCAACTGTTGTTCTCGGGTCATGTAACACCAGTTCTCTAGGGCTGTTCTTCCAACTGTTTTTCTCTGGTCATGTAGCAGCAGTTCTCTATGGCTGTTGTTCTCTGGTCATATAGCACCAGTTCTCTAGGGCTGTAGTTCTCTGGTCATGTAGCACCAGTTCTCTAGGGCTGTTGTTCTCTGGTCATGTAGACCCAGTTCTCTAGGGCTGTTGTACTAACTGTTGTTCTCTGGTCACGTAGCACCAGTTATGTAGGGCTGCTGTCCCAACTGTTGTTCTCTGGTCATGTAGCACCAGTTCTCTAGGGCTGTGGTTCCAACTGTTGTTCTCTGGTCATGTAGGGCCAGTTCTCTAGTGCTGTTGTTCTCTGGTCATGTAGACCCAGTTCTCTAGGGCTGTTGTACTAACTGTTGTTCTCTGGTCACGTAGCACCAGTTATGTAGGGCTCTTGTTACAACTGTTGTTCTCTGGTAATGTAGTAAAAGTTCTCTAGGGCTGTTGTCCCAACTGTTGTTCTCTGGTCATGTAGCACCAGTTCTCTAGGGCTGTTGTTGTTCCAACTGTTGTTCTCTGGTCATGTAGCACCAGTTCTCTAGGGCTGTTGTCCCAACTGTTCTTCTCTGTTCATGTAGCACCAGTTCTCTAGGGC
Organism: Muraenolepis orangiensis; assembly: GCA_027704905.1. Lineage (NCBI taxonomy): Eukaryota > Metazoa > Chordata > Actinopteri > Gadiformes > Muraenolepididae > Muraenolepis > Muraenolepis orangiensis. The sequence continues at coordinate 36,766,631 of CM051003.1, forward strand.
TTGTAGTTCCAACTGTTGTTCTCTGGTCATGTAGCACCAGTTCTCTAGGGTTTGTTGTTCTCTGGTCACGTAGCACCAGTTGTCTAGGGTTTGATGTTTACTGGTCACATAGCACCAGATCTATAGGGATGTTGTTCTCTGGTTATGTAGCACCAGTTCTCTAGGGCTGTCGTTCTCTGGTCATGTAGCACCAGTTCTCTAGGGCTGTCAATCTCTGGTCATGTAGCACCAGTTCTCTAGGGCTGTCATTCTCTGGCCATGTAGCACCAGTTATCTAGGGCTGTGGTTCTCTGGTCATGTAGCACCAGTTCTCTAGGGCTGTGGTTCTCTAGTCATGTAGCACCCGTTTTCTAGGGCTATTGTTCAAACTGTTGTTCTCTGGTCATGTAGCACCAGTTCTCTAGGGCTGTTGTTCTCTGGTCATGTAGCACCAGTTCTCTAGTCTAGGGCTGTTGTCCCAACTGTTGTTCTCTGGTCATGTAGCACCAGTTCTCTAGGGCTGTTGTACTAACTGTTGTTCTCTGGTCACGTAGCACCAGTTATGTAGGGCTCTTGTTACAACTGTTTTTCTCTGGTCATGTAGCAGCAGTTCTCTATGGCTGTTGTTCTCTGGTCATGTAGCACCAGTTCTCTAGGGCTGTAGTTCTCTGGTCATGTAGCACCAGTTCTCTAGGGCTGTTGTTCTCTGGTCATGTAGACCCAGTTCTCTAGGGCTGCTGTTGTTCCAACTGTTGTTCTCTATTCATGTAGCACCAGTTCTCTAGGGCTGTTGTTCCAACTGTTGTTCTCGGGTCATGTAGCACCAGTTCTCTAGGGCTTGTTGTTCCAACTGTTGTTCTCGGGTCATGTAACACCAGTTCTCTAGGGCTGTTGTTCCAACTGTTTTTCTCTGGTCATGTAGCAGCAGTTCTCTATGGCTGTTGTTCTCTGGTCATGTAGCACCAGTTCTCTAGGGCTGTAGTTCTCTGGTCATGTAGCACCAGTTCTCTAGGGCTGTTGTTCTCTGGTCATGTAGACCCAGTTCTCTAGGACTGTTGTACTAACTGTTGTTCTCTGGTCATGCAGCACCAGTTCTCTAGGGCTGTTGTTCCAACTGTTGTTTTCTGGTCATGTAGCACCAGTTATCTAGGGCTGCTGTTGTTCCAACTATTGTTCTCTGGTCATAAAGCACCATTTCTCTAGGCTGTTGATCTCTGGTCATGTAGCACCAGTTCTCTAGGGCTGTTGTTCTCTGGTCATGTAGCACCAGTTCTCTAGGGCTATTGTTCCAACTATTGTTCTCTGGTCATGTAGCACCAGTTCTCTAGGGCTGTTGTTCTCTGGTCATGTAGCACCAGTTCTATAGGGCTGTGGTTCTCTGGTCATGTAGCACCAGTTCTCTAGGGCTGTTGTTCTCTGGTCATGATGTAGCACCAATTCTCTAGCGCTGTTATTCTCTGGTCATGTAGCACCAGTTCTCTAGGGCTGTCGTTCTCTGGTCATTTAGCACCATTTCTTTAGGACTGTTGTTCTCTGGTCATGTAGCACCAGATCTCTAGTGCTGTTGTTCTCTGATCATGTAGCACCAGTTCTCTAGGGCTGTGGTTCTCTGGTCATGTAGCACCAGTTCTCTAGGGCTGTTGTTCTCTGGTCATGATGTAGCACCAGTTCTCTAGGGCTGTCGTTCTCTGGTCATATAGCACCAGTTCTCTAGGGCTGTGGTTCTCTGGTCATGTAGCACCAGTTCTCTAGGGCTGTTGTTCTCTGGTCATGATGTAGCACCAATTCTCTAGCGCTGTTATTCTCTGGTCATGTAGCACCAGTTCTCTAGGGCTGCTGTTGTTCCAACTGTTGTTCTCTGGTCATGTAGAACCAGTTCTCTAGGGCTGTTGTTCCAACTGTTGTTCTCGGGTCATGTAGCACCAGTTCTCTAGGGCTTGTTGTTCCAACTGTTGTTCTCGGGTCATGTAACACCAGTTCTCTAGGGCTGTTGTTCCAACTGTTGTTCTCTGGTCATGTAGCACCAGTTCTCTATGGCTGTTGTTCTCTGGTCATGTAGCACCAGTTCTCTAGGGCTGTGGTTCTCTGGTCATGTAGCACCAGTTGTCTAGGGCTGTTGTTCTCTGGTCATGATGTAGCACCAAGTCTCTAGCGCTGTTATTCTCTGGTCATGTAGCACCAGTTCTCTAGGGCTGCTGTTTTTCCAACTGTTGTTCTCTGGTCATGTAGCACCAGTTCTCTAGGGCTGCTGTTGTTCCAACTGTTGTTCTCTGGTCATGCAGCACCAGTTCTCTAGGGCTGTTGTTCCAACTGTTGTTTTCTGCTCATGTAGCACCAGTTATCTAGGGCTGCTGTTGTTCCAACTATTGTTCTCTGGTCATAAAGCATCATTTTTCTAGGCTGTTGTTCTCTGGTCATGTAGCACCAGTTCTCTAGGGCTGTTGTTCTCTGGTCATGTAGCACCAGTTCTCTAGGGCTGTTGTTCTCTGGTCATGTAGCACCAGTTCTATAGGGCTGTGGTTCTCTGGTCATGTAGCACCAGTTCTCTAGGGCTGTTGTTCTCTGGTCATGATGTAGCACCAATTCTCTAGCGCTGTTATTCTCTGGTCATGTAGCACCAGTTCTCTAGGGCTGTCGTTCTCTGGTCATTTAGCACCAGTTCTCTAGGACTGTTGTTCTCTGGTCATGTAGCACCAGTTCTCTAGTGCTGTTGTTCTCTGATCATGTAGCACCAGTTCTCTAGGGCTGTGGTTCTCTGGTCATGTAGCACCAGTTCTCTAGGGCTGTTGTTCTCTGGTCATGATGTAGCACCAGTTCTCTAGGGGTGTCGTTCTCTGGTCATATAGCACCAGTTCTCTAGGGCTGTGGTTCTCTGGTCATGTAGCACCAGTTCTCTAGGGCTGTTGTTCTCTGGTCATGATGTAGCACCAATTCTCTAGCGCTGTTATTCTCTGGTCATGTAGCACCAGTTCTCTAGGGCTGCTGTTGTTCCAACTGTTGTTCTCTGGTCATGTAGCACCAGTTCTCTAGGGCTGTTGTTCCAACTGTTGTTCTCGGGTCATGTAACACCAGTTCTCTAGGGCTGTTGTTCCAACTGTTGTTCTCTGGTCATGTAGCACCAGTTCTCTATGGCTGTTGTTCTCTGGTCATGTAGCACCAGTTCTCTAGGGCTGTGGTTCTCTGGTCATGATGTAGCACCAAGTCTCTAGCGCTGTTATTCTCTGGTCATGTAGCACCAGTTCTCTAGGGCTGCTGTTTTTCCAACTGTTGTTCTCTGGTCATGTAGCACCAGTTATTTAGGGCTGCTGTTGTTCCAACTGTTGTTCTCTGGTCATGTAGCACCAGTTCTCTAGGGCTGTTGTTCCAACTGTTGTTCTCGGGTCATGTAGCACCAGTTATCTAGGGCTGTTGTTCCAACTGTTGTTCTCTGGTCATGCAGCACCAGTTCTATAGTGCTGTTGTTCCAACTATTGTTCTCTGGTCATAAAGCAGCATTTCTCTAGGCTGTTGTTCTCTGGTCATGTAGCACCAGTTCTCTAGGGCTGTTGTTCTCTGGTCATGTAGCACCAGTTCTCTAGGGCTATTGTTCCAACTGTTGTTCTCTGGTCATGTAGCACCAGTTCTCTAGGGCTGTTGTTCTCTGGTCATGTAGCATCAGTTCTATAGGGCTGTGGTTCTCTGGTCATGTAGCACCAGTTCTCTAGGGCTGTTGTTCTCTGGTCATGATGTAGCACCTATTCTCTAGCGCTGTTATTCTCTGGTCATGTAGCACCAGTTTTCTAGGGCTGTCGTTCTCTGGTCAATTAGCACCAGTTCTCTAGGACTATTGTTCTCTGGTCATGTAGCACCAGTTCTCTAGTGCTGTTGTTTTCTGATCATGTAGCACCAGTTCTCTAGGGCTGTGGTTCTCTGGTCATGTAGCACCAGTTCTCTAGGGCTGTTGTTCTCTGGTCATGATGTAGCACCAGTTCTCTAGGGCTGTCGTTCTCTGGTCATATAGCACCAGTTCTCTAGGGCTGTGGTTCTCTGGTCTTGTAGCACCAGTTCTCTAGGGCTGTTGTTCTCTGGTCATGATGTAGCACCAATTCTCTAGCGCTGTTATTCTCTGGTCATGTAGCACCAGTTCTCTAGGGCTGCTGTTGTTCCAACTGTTGTTCTCGGGTCATGTAGAACCAGTTCTCTAGGGCTTGTTGTTCCAACTGTTGTTCTCGGGTCATGTAACACCAGTTCTCTAGGGCTGTTGTTCCAACTGTTGTTCTCTGGTCATGTAGCACCAGTTCTATATGGCTGTTGTTCTCTTGTCATGTAGCACCAGTTCTCTAGGGCTGTGGTTCTCTGGTCATGTAGCACCAGTTCTCTATTGCTGTTGTTCTCTCGTCATGATGTAGCACCAAGTCTCTAGCGCTGTTATTCTCTGGTCATGTAGCACCAGTTCTCTAGGGCTGCTGTTGTTCCAACTGTTGTTCTCTATTCATGTAGCACCAGTTCTCTAGGGCTGTTGTTCCAACTGTTGTTCTCGGGTCATGTAGCACCAGTTCTCTAGGGCTTGTTGTTCCAACTGTTGTTCTCGGGTCATGTAACACCAGTTCTCTAGGGCTGTTCTTCCAACTGTTTTTCTCTGGTCATGTAGCAGCAGTTCTCTATGGCTGTTGTTCTCTGGTCATATAGCACCAGTTCTCTAGGGCTGTAGTTCTCTGGTCATGTAGCACCAGTTCTCTAGGGCTGTTGTTCTCTGGTCATGTAGACCCAGTTCTCTAGGGCTGTTGTACTAACTGTTGTTCTCTGGTCACGTAGCACCAGTTATGTAGGGCTGCTGTCCCAACTGTTGTTCTCTGGTCATGTAGCACCAGTTCTCTAGGGCTGTGGTTCCAACTGTTGTTCTCTGGTCATGTAGGGCCAGTTCTCTAGTGCTGTTGTTCTCTGGTCATGTAGACCCAGTTCTCTAGGGCTGTTGTACTAACTGTTGTTCTCTGGTCACGTAGCACCAGTTATGTAGGGCTCTTGTTACAACTGTTGTTCTCTGGTAATGTAGTAAAAGTTCTCTAGGGCTGTTGTCCCAACTGTTGTTCTCTGGTCATGTAGCACCAGTTCTCTAGGGCTGTTGTTGTTCCAACTGTTGTTCTCTGGTCATGTAGCACCAGTTCTCTAGGGCTGTTGTCCCAACTGTTCTTCTCTGTTCATGTAGCACCAGTTCTCTAGGGCTTGTAGTTCCAACTGTTGTTCTCTGGTCATGTAGCACCAGTTCTCTAGGGTTTGTTGTTCTCTGGTCACGTAGCACCAGTTGTCTAGGGTTTGATGTTTACTGGTCACATAGCACCAGATCTATAGGGATGTTGTTCTCTGGTTATGTAGCACCAGTTCTCTAGGGCTGTCGTTCTCTGGTCATGTAGCACCAGTTCTCTAGGGCTGTCAATCTCTGGTCATGTAGCACCAGTTCTCTAGGGCTGTCATTCTCTGGCCATGTAGCACCAGTTATCTAGGGCTGTGGTTCTCTGGTCATGTAGCACCAGTTCTCTAGGGCTGTGGTTCTCTAGTCATGTAGCACCCGTTTTCTAGGGCTATTGTTCAAACTGTTGTTCTCTGGTCATGTAGCACCAGTTCTCTAGGGCTGTTGTTCTCTGGTCATGTAGCACCAGTTCTCTAGTCTAGGGCTGTTGTCCCAACTGTTGTTCTCTGGTCATGTAGCACCAGTTCTCTAGGGCTGTTGTACTAACTGTTGTTCTCTGGTCACGTAGCACCAGTTATGTAGGGCTCTTGTTACAACTGTTTTTCTCTGGTCATGTAGCAGCAGTTCTCTATGGCTGTTGTTCTCTGGTCATGTAGCACCAGTTCTCTAGGGCTGTAGTTCTCTGGTCATGTAGCACCAGTTCTCTAGGGCTGTTGTTCTCTGGTCATGTAGACCCAGTTCTCTAGGGCTGCTGTTGTTCCAACTGTTGTTCTCTATTCATGTAGCACCAGTTCTCTCGGGCTGTTGTTCCAACTGTTGTTCTCGGGTCATGTAGCACCAGTTCTCTAGGGCTTGTTGTTCCAACTGTTGTTCTCGGGTCATGTAACACCAGTTCTCTAGGGCTGTTGTTCCAACTGTTTTTCTCTGGTCATGTAGCAGCAGTTCTCTATGGCTGTTGTTCTCTGGTCATGTAGCACCAGTTCTCTAGGGCTGTAGTTCTCTGGTCATGTAGCACCAGTTCTCTAGGGCTGTTGTTCTCTGGTCATGTAGACCCAGTTCTCTAGGACTGTTGTACTAACTGTTGTTCTCTGGTCACGTAGCACCAGTTATGTAGGGCTGCTGTCCCAACTGTTGTTCTCTGGTCATGTAGCACCAGTTCTCTAGGGCTGTGGTTCCAACTGTTGTTCTCTGGTCATGTAGGGCCAGTTCTCTAGTGCTGTTGTTCTCTGGTCATGTAGACCCAGTTCTCTAGGGCTGTTGTACTAACTGTTGTTCTCTGGTCACGTAGCACCAGTTATGTAGGGCTCTTGTTACAACTGTTGTTCTCTGGTAATGTAGTAACAGTTCTCTAGGGCTGTTGTCCCAACTGTTGTTCTCTGGTCATGTAGCACCAGTTCTCTAGGGCTGTTGTTGTTCCAACTGTTGTTCTCTGGTCATGTAGCACCAGTTCTCTAGGGCTGTTGTCCCAACTGTTCTTCTCTGTTCATGTAGCACCAGTTCTCTAGGGCTTGTAGTTCCAACTGTTGTTCTCTGGTCATGTAGCACCAGTTCTCTAGGGTTTGTTGTTCTCTGGTCACGTAGCACCAGTTGTCTAGGGTTTGATGTTTACTGGTCACATAGCACCAGATCTATAGGGATGTTGTTCTCTGGTTATGTAGCACCAGTTCTCTAGGGCTGTCGTTCTCTGGTCATGTAGCACCAGTTCTCTAGGGCTGTCAATCTCTGGTCATGTAGCACCAGTTCTCTAGGGCTGTCATTCTCTGGCCATGTAGCACCAGTTATCTAGGGCTGTGGTTCTCTGGTCATGTAGCACCAGTTCTCTAGGGCTGTGGTTCTCTAGTCATGTAGCACCCGTTTTCTAGGGCTATTGTTCAAACTGTTGTTCTCTGGTCATGTAGCACCAGTTCTCTAGGGCTGTTGTTCTCTGGTCATGTAGCACCAGTTCTCTAGTCTAGGGCTGTTGTCCCAACTGTTGTTCTCTGGTCATGTAGCACCAGTTCTCTAGGGCTGTTGTACTAACTGTTGTTCTCTGGTCACGTAGCACCAGTTATGTAGGGCTCTTGTTACAACTGTTGTTCTCTGGCCATGTAGCACCAGTTCTCTAGGGCTGTTGTTCCAACTGTTGTTCTCTGGTCATGTAGCACCAGTTCTCTAGGGCTGTTGTTGTTTCAACGGTTGTTCTCTTGTCATGTAGCAGCAGTTCTATAGGGCTGTTGTTCTCTGGTCATTTAGCACCAGTTCTCTAGGGCTTTTGTCCCAACTGTTGTTCTCTGGTAATGTAGCACCAGTTCTCTAGGGCTTGTTGTTCTCTGGTCATGCAGCACCAGTTATCTAGGGCTTGTTGTTCTCTGGTCATGTAGCACCAGTTCTCTAGGGCTGTTGTTCCAGTTGTTTGTTCTCTGGTCATGTAACACCAGTTATCTAGGGCTTGTAGTTCCAACTGTTGTTCTCTGGTCATGTAGCACCAGTTCTCTAGGGTTTGTTGTTCTCTGGTCACGTAGCACCAGTTCTCTAGGGCTTGTTGTTTACTGGTCATGTAGCACCAGTTCTATAGGGATGTTGTTCTCTGGTGATGTAGCACCAGTTCTCTAGGGCTGTCAATCTCTGGTCATGTAGCACCAGTTCTCTAGGGCTGTCATTCTCTGGCCATGTAGCACCAGTTATCTAGGGCTGTGGTTCTCTGGTCATGTAGCACCAGTTCTCTAGGGCTGTGGTTCTCTAGTCATGTAGCACCCGTTTTCTAGGGCTATTGTTCAAACTGTTGTTCTCTGGTCATGTAGCACCAGTTCTCTAGGGCTGTTGTTCTCTGGTCATGTAGCACCAGTTCTCTAGTCTAGGGCTGTTGTCCCAACTGTTGTTCTCTGGTCATGTAGCACCAGTTCTCTAGGGATGTTGTTCCAACTGTTGTTCTCTGGTCATGAAGCAGGAGTTCTCTAGGGCTGTGGATCTCTGGTCATGTAGCACCAGTTCTCTGGGGCTGTGGTTCCAACTGTTGTTCTCGGGTCATGTAGCACCAGTTCTCTAGGGCTGTGGTTCCAACTGTTGTTCTCTGATCATGTAGCACCAGTTCTCTAGGGCTGTGGTTCCAACTGTTGTTCTCTGGTCATGTAGCACCAGTTCTCTAGGGCTGTTGTTCTCTGGTCATGTAGACCCAGTTCTCTAGGGCTGTTGTACTAACTGTTGTTCTCTGGTCACGTAGCACCAGTTATGTAGGGCTCTTGTTACAACTGTTGTTCTCTGGTCATGTAGCACCAGTTCTCTAGGGCTGTGGTTCCAACTGTTGTTCTCTGGTCATGTAGCACCAGTTTTCTAGGGCTGTGGTTCCAACTGTTGTTCTCTGGTCATGTAGCACCAGTTCTCTAGGGCTGTTGTTCTCTGGTCATGTAGACCCAGTTCTCTAGGGCTGTTGTACTAACTGTTGTTCTCTGGTCACGTAGCACCAGTTATGTAGGGCTCTTTTTACAACTGTTGTTCTCTGGTCATGTAGCACCAGTTCTCTAGGGCTGTTGTTCCAACTGTTGTTATCTGGTCATGTAGCACCAGTTCTCTAGGGCTGTTGTCCCAACTGTTGTTCTCTGGTCATGTAGCACCAGTTCTCTAGGGCTGTTGTCCCAACTGTTCTTCTCTGGTCATGTAGCACCAGTTCTCTAGTGCTGTTGTTCCAGCTGTTGTTCTCTGGTCATGTAGCACCAGTTATCTAGGGCTTGTAGTTCCAACTGTTGTTCTCTGGTCATGTAGCACCAGTTCTCTAGAGCTGTTGTTCCAGTTGTTTGTTCTCTGGTCATGAAGCACCAGTTCTCTAGGGCTGTGGATCTCTGGTCATGTAGCACCAGTTCTCTGGGGCTGTGGTTCCAACTGTTGTTCTCGGGTCATGTAGCACCAGTTCTCTAGGGCTGTGGTTCCAACTGTTGTTCTCTGGTCATGTAGCACCAGTTCTCTAGGGCTGTGGTTCCAACTGTTGTTCTCTGGTCATGTAGCACCAGTTCTCTAGGGCTGTTGTCCCAACTGTTGTTCTCTGGTCATGCAGCACCAGTTATCTAGGGCTTGTTGTTCTCTGGTCATGTTGCACCAGTTCTCTATGGCTGTTGTTCCAGCTGTTGTTCTCTGGTCATCTAGCACCAGTTATCTAGGGCTTGTAGTTCCAACTGTTGTTCTCTGGTCATGTAGCACCAGTTCTCTAGGGTTTGTTGTTCTCTGGTCACGTAGCACCAGTTCTCTAGGGCTTGTTGTTTACTGGTCACGTACCACCAGTTCTCTAGGGCTTGTTGTTCTCTTGTCACATAGCACCAGTTCTCTAGGGCTTGTTGTTCTCTGGTCACGTAGCACCAGTTCTCTAGGGCTTGTTGTTCTCTGGTCACGTAGCACCAGTTCTCTAGGGCATGTTGTTCTCTGGTCACGTAGCATCAGTTCTCTAGGGCTTGTTGTTCTCTGGTCATGTAGCAGCTGTTTTCCAGGGCTTGTTGTTCTGTGGTCATGTATCACCAGTTTTCTAGGGCTTGTTGTTCTCTGGTCATGTAGCACCAGTTCTCTAGGGCTTGTTGTTCTCTGGTCTTATACACCAATTCTCTAGGGCTGTTGTTCCTACTGTTGTTCTCTGGTCATGTAGCACCAGTTCTCTAGGGCTTGTTTTTCTCTGGTCATGTAGCACCAGTTCTCTAGGGCTTGTTGTTCTCTGGTAGCACTCTCTCGTGAAGCACTAGTTTTCTCTCTTGTTGTTGCGCCTTTGTTCGGCATTATTTGACATCGTTGATCCACTCGTACAACTTAATTTGCCATCTATCTATTTCAATATTTCATAACAATATATCCATAATAAAATACTGCATATATACACACCCCCTGTTCAGTCTCATGAATCTGTTTCTCGCTTTCTGTAGTGTGTGTTACACCAAAAGAGGCTGAATCGGGGAAATCTGAACCAGGTATTATAATTATTAATAATAATAAAAATTATTCAAATTTGTCAGTGCACAAGTACTGTACAGTGAATAATTTCTCTGCATTTAACCCATTCTAGTACTAGGAGCAGTGGGCAGCTATTTATACAGAGGGGAGCAGTTAGGGTTAGGGTGTCTTCCTCAAGGACACCTCGACAGTTTTTCTGCTAGGAGGATCAAACC
>CM051003.1:36786896-36789396 GCA_027704905.1 Muraenolepis orangiensis
CATACTATAGTTTACATATTTATTACTAAGATACCCGGTTACTGTACCTGCAATATATATTTATATATTTAAATCTCAACTGTTTATAGAACTGCTCCTACTCCTGTATATACATATACATTTATATATATGCCATACATTTATATATGCTCACTTGTATATACATTTATATTTATATATATGTATCCTGTTTTCAATAACGGCATACTGTTAAATACCCACTTACCTGTATATATATATATATATATACATCTATTAGTATGCTCATATCCCATTTAATACCCAGTAGACTGTCTTTTAACCTGTCAATTTAAACTGTAAATTATATTATATTACCATGCATTTTACTGTAAACATTTACACTCTGGTGCTAAATTCTTTTCGCTGTACTCTACTTGTGCTGCTGTGCAATGACAATACATTGGAATCTAATCGAATCGAATCTAATCTAATCTAATCTAATCTAAACTAATCAAATCGAATCTAAAACCTTAGGTGAACAAATTTGACACACATATTTTGCAGTAGGCTGCATCATATATAAAAAAAAACATATACCTTCACTATTCTACACCATTCTGTACAACCACCATAGCCACCCTGCTAGATTACCACCGATTTTAGGTACTTGTTGTGCAATAACACTAATACACTAATAACAACTGTATGCATTATACATTTCGTTATACACATTACACACTACTGGCTGCTACTCATGTATGTTGTTCACTTATATTTTTATTAAATAGTTTACTTATTTTAATAATTACTACTCCTTCACTTGTATACACTTTGTCTATATGCTGCTGTCTAATTCATCCATTGTTGTGTGTACTTAAGTCTTATTCGTAGTTATTTGTTACGAAACCCTCTTTATCTGCACTGTCCCTTTCTGCTGTGGCGATGCACATTTCCCCGCTGTGGGACCAAGGGTTATAAAGCACTAATAAAGGACTAATAAAGGACTAAAGAAGGACTAATAAAGGACTTCTATCCATCTAACGCTTGATATTAAACTCTAGAATGACCAATAATAAACAACAAGAATCACCTAAAAGGAGGAGGGGGTTGTTTCTCAGGCCAGCACTTTGACATAAAGATGACGTAAAGCAATCCTATTTCTGTCAAAAAAATTATCGGAATCTTGAATATCGGGTTGGAATTGTTCAAACGGAAAAAGAGGGGTTTGAGTCCTCCGACTCAAACCCGACAAGACGACCACACAAAAGAGTGTCTACAATACTCCAAATATATATATTTATTATTTTTTTCCCCCCATTTTTCATCCTCAATGTCTACCTTGTGCTTCTGGTTTTAATGGGTGTTTTCTTGTTTCTTGTTTTGTTGTTTCTTGTCGGAGAGTTTGGACTTTGTTCCGATGCAACGCTGACGCAAAACACAGAAGGCTTAGGCCGAAGAGCGAGAGGAAGAACACAGGGATGTATTTCAGACACTTGTTACTGTCCAGATCCACACACACACACACACACACACACACACACACACAAACACACACACACACACAAGCACGCAAACGCACGCACGCACACATGCACAGACATACGCACACACATACAGACGTACATACACATACACACACACATACACTCACACACATGCACATACATACACACACGTGTCTTGTGTGTGTCTTCTGTATGTGTCTTGTGTGTGTGTCTTGTGTGTGTCTTGTATGTGTCTTGTGTGTGTCTTGTGTGTGTCTTGTGTGTGTCTTGTGTGTGTCTTGTGTGTGTCTTGTGTGTGTGTCTTGTGTGTGTCTTGTGTGTGTCTTGTGTGTGTCTTGTGTGTGTGTCTTGTGTAAGTGAATGTGTGTGTCTTGTGTGTGTCTTGTGTGTGTCTTCTGAATGTGTCTTGTGTGTGTCTTGTGTGTGTCTTCTGAATGTGTCTTGTGTGTGTGTGTCTTGTGTGTGTCTTGTGTGTGTGTCTTGTGTGTGTGTCTTGTGTGTGTGTCTTGTTTGTGTGTATTATGTGTGTCTTGTGTGTGTCTTGTGTGTGTCTTATGTGTGTCTTGTATGTGTCTTGTGTGTCTGTATGTGTCTTCTGTATGTGTCTTGTGTGTGTCTTGTGTGTGTCTTGTGTGTGTCTTGTGTGTGTCTTGTGTGTGTCTTATGTGTCTTGTGTGTGTCTTGTGTGTGTCTTGTGTGTGTCTTATGTGTGTCTTGTGTGTGTCTTGTGTGTGTCTTGTGTGTGTCTTGTGTGTGTCTTATGTGTCTTGTGTGTGTCTTGTGTGTGTCTTATGTGTGTCTTATGTGTGTCTTGTGTGTGTCTTGTGTGTGTCTTGTGTGTGTCTTGTGTGTGTCTTGTGTGTGTGTCTTGTGTGTGTATTGTGTGTGTCTTGTGTGTGTCTTGTGTGTGTCTTGTGTATGTGTCTTGTGTGTGTCTTGTGTGTGTCTTGTGTGTGTCTGTATGTGTCTTGTGTGTATCTTGTGTGTGTCTGTATGTGTCTGTATGTGTCTTGTGTGTGTCTTGTGTGTGTCTT
>CM051003.1:36794396-36799396 GCA_027704905.1 Muraenolepis orangiensis
GAGAAAATATGTTGTTCTTTTTACCCCCCTGGTCCAGATAAGAGTCTTGTTCCCCCTGGAGCCAGACCCGGGGGGGGGGGGGGGGGGGGGGAGATGTGGGGGAAAACCCCTAAGCAAGCATCCGGTTTTTGCGCCCAGTGTTTCCACCTGCTCGTCTCAACAAAATTAAAACATAACAAACGACTGACTGATTTGGTACCATCTTTTTGTTTGCTCTGAAACCGGACGATCCAGGGTTGGGGCTTTGTGGCCCCCCAAGCTTTTAAAGAACGGAGTGGGAGATGAACCATTAAAACAAAGCTCGAAACAAAGCTTCAACCCAACCCCAAATGATGTATATATATATCTATACCCTTTCTCGGTGGAAGTGGCCCTTTCTCCTCCTCACTAGGAATGGTCTTTGTGATAAGGGGTACTTTAAAGTGGCTCCTCCTAAAGTAGCATTGAGATTGGTCCCCAACATCTAACTGCATGGAGACCCCCCCTGGGGTAAGACTCTTGAGTGAATTTATCCCCTGGCTGGCCGACGACCGCCTAGGGACCCAGCGGCCGGAACTGGAGGAGGTTGGAGTTGCTAGGGAAAAGGGGACATTGGACCCTAATTGGACAAGCAATTTAAAAAAGATTGAAGCTATGACTATATTGGACATTCGTCCAATAGATACACAAATGAGACCTAGGTTCTACCCCTGTTCACACAAACAATTTGGAATCTATTGACTCTCCGTCTAGGTCCGCCCCGGGATGGCAATGGTTGTATACGAGAGACAGTACACAACTCCATCTCCGGAGGTAGTGTGTGTGTGTGTGTGTGTGTGTGTGTGTGTGTGTGTGTGTGTGTGTGTGTGTGTGTGTGTGTGTGTGTGTGTGTGTGTGTGTGTGTGTGCCGGATTCAGTTGTGGTAGAGTTAAGTTCTAGATTCTCATCGAGACAGAATCTCTCACAGACACCTGGTCAACTGATGGTAATGGATGCTCCTTATATATAGCTATATAGCTGCTTTTTATCCAAAGTGCTTTACAAGTCATGTCCTCACATTCACCCATTCATTCATACACACGTTCACTCATTCATCCATCCACCGAGGGCGGAGTCAGTCAGCCATGCTAGGAGACAGACAGACAGTCAGTCAGTCAGCCATGCTAGGAGACAGACAGACAGTCAGTCGCTTAGCTCATACCTCCTCCATCGTCAACATACGACGACGGGAGGTATGTCGTGTGGAAGGACAAAAGCGAGAGGACAAAACCCCACGTGTGGACATGTGCAACCATGTCATATCACACTTGTGATAATCATTTAAAGTCATTTATCATTTAAACCATCAAACCATCAAACCATCAAAATCATTTAAACCTTCATTTCCCTCGGGATAAATAAAGTTATCTTGAATCTTGAATCTTGAATCTTGAATCATGGGACTGAGGATAATGGGGGGGAAAACACGAATCCAATCAGATCTCAGATCACATCGCGAAAGAAAAACGAAAGCCCTCAAACTCTCTGATAAATATTGAATATCAATAAAAGTGTGGATATCACGTGAGGATCATTGCGTATGACCAGCTGACCAGCAGGCGATAAGTCTAATCTATATTGATTTATGTAGTATTGTTTAAGATCCAAGATTCTGTACAATATTGGTCGTTGGTCGTCATGTCCAAGTATACGGATGTGAAGTGAACATCACTCCTGACACCGAAAAGCACATTCTAGCGATGAGATGAAGAACCCACAGCGCTAGAGAGAGAGCCGCCGTGGGTTGTAGCTAACCCTCTTAAGAGCATTGTCTGTAATGCCAGGGAACCGTGAGTTTGAGTCCCGGGACTGTTCCACCTGCATGTACTTCACAAGCAATCACTTCACACACCATCATCACACCACACCACAAAGACATCCTTGATTCCCAAAAGCCTAATAGTCAGTAAAGTAGTTTATCATTGAGGTTTAAAACCATAAACTGTTCAAATGTTGTTGCTATTGTACACAGACTCTGTGTATATATGGCTTTTAACCACACCATGTTTGTAGAACATCTCCAAGGGGGTGATAAATACAGAAATGAGTCAGAGACATTGAACTTTCTTCAATAACAGATACTTAGTTTAGCGCATACAAACTTGGAAACTGCACTTTTTTTTGGGTCCGGTGTGGTAGAGGGTGAGGGTATAGTTAAAATGATATACTTTATACCATAAAATAACTAATGCACAAGGGCGAAACCCAAAGTCCCAGCAGATGACTAAAAAGACACAAACATGAACCACAAACACGCCTGGAACTGTTTCTTAAACTTAAATGCTTTGTTCTACAACCTTGTACTTTAGCACATCGTGTGTACTGTGTTTAGTAGGTTTTAGTATGTGTGTGTATTTATGTATTATGTATGCGACATGTTGTGTATGCAAACAAGTCATAAAGCAACAACCACATGCACGCGCGTGCGCGCGCATGTGCGTGTGTGTGTGTGTGTGTGTTGTGTGTGTGTGTTGTGTGTGTTCAAAGGTACAGAGGTACGGGGGCCACAGTCAGAACATTCAAAGACCCCCCACGGTGCGTGTCAAGCTAAAAAAATCTCTCTGAACTCCGACTAGAACAGAGAGAGACTCCCTCCATTTTCCCTCCTCTTCTTTCCCCGTCCTCCCCTCTCCGAACCTCTCCTCTAATCCATCGCCCTTGAAACAAGACATCCACCTCTCTCTCTCTCTCTCTCTTTCTCTCTCTCTCTCTCTCTCTCTCTCTCTCTCTCTCTCTCTCTCTCTCTCTCTCTCTCTCTCTCTCTCTCTCTCTCTCTCTCTCTCTCTCTCTCTCTCTCTCTCTCTCTCTCTCTCTCTCTCTCTCCATGTGTCCCTTTCCCCTCTCCTGTTCACTTTTTTGTTAGTTGGGTTATAAAAATAAGAAAAGCATTTTGAAAAGTCACACTTATATTATGTTATGTATAGAGAACACAGGAGAGTAAAAATATGTTCATCCTTCTATAATTACCCCTTTGTTGAAACACACTATTGTTATAATATATTGGATAAAAGTGTCTGCTAAACGACTGTAATGTTGTGTTGATTAAAACAGAAATTTACAGAAAGAGTCCAGAAAGTGAAACACTGTTCTGTTCCACATAGAAAGTAACAATTCAAACATACATACATACATACACACATACATACATACATACATACATACATACATACATACATTCATACATACAAACCTACATACATACATACATACATACATACATACATACATACATACATACATACATACATACATACATACATACATACATACATATATACATACATACATACATACATACATACATACATACATACATACATACATACATACATACATTCATACATACAAACCTACATACATACATTCATACATACAAACCTACATACATACATACATACATACATTTATACATACATACATACATACATATATACATACATACATACATACATACATACATACATACATACATACATACATACATTCATACATACAAACCTACATACATACATACATACATACATACATACATACATACATATATATATACATACATACATACATTCATACATACAAACCTACATACATACATACATACATACATACATACATACATACATACATACATACCTACATACCTACATACCTACATACATACATACATACCTACATACATACATATATACCAGGGTTTCCATTAGCCGGTATTTACCGTTTTTTAGCGGGTAAAAATTATAAAAAAAACGTAATTTAAAAACCTGCCGGTCAAAATGTCCGGTAATAATGCTCATACTAAACTTAGATCCTGGACATTTGAGTTTTGACAGCTTTATTACTGCCCCCTCCCTCCATTTAGATTTCATTTAGTTATATTTAGTTTATACTAGTTTAGTTTAGTTTGCTTTTATTTAGTTTATAGATATTAGTATATTTTGTGTGCATTTATTCCCCCTGTTTCAACTGTTGAAATCTTGAATCTCAGATGAATACTGAAAAAGTGACATGTGAAAAGTGAAATTGAATTTACAGTGCAAAATTTCAGTGAAAGGATTTACAGTGCGTTGACCAAAAAATAATAACACAGTGTGTTGGCCTCAGGTCACTGAGTCTCCACTGTCCCTCTCACGACCCGAGGTAGATGAACTATAGAGACTGATGGCCACAGGAAGAAAGGACTTCCTGTGGCGTTCTGTGGTGCACCTGGGTGGAATGAGTCTGTTGCTGAAGGTGCTTCTGTATGAGGTCAGCACCTGATGGAGAGGGTGAGAGTTGTTGTCAAGGATACTACTCAGCTTGCGCAGCATCCTCCTCTCAGACACCACCAACAAGGAGTCCAGCTGGACCCCCAGGACAGCGCCAGCCTTCCTGACGATCCTGCTGATCTTGTTGGCGTCTGCTGACCTCAACCTGCTTCCCCAGCACACGACACCGGAGAAGATGGCACTGGCTACCACCGACTGGTAGAACATCTTCAGCATCGTGTTACATACGTTGAAGGACCGGAGCCTCCGCAGGAAGTAGAGACGGCTCTGGCCCTTCTTGTACACAGACTCAGAGTTCTTGGCCCAGACCAGTTTGTTGTCCAGGTGAACTCCCAGGTATTTATATTCCTGAACAACTTCTGCGGACACACCCTTGATGGAAATAGGTGCATGTAATTATAATTATAGAAGGATGAACATATTTTTACTCTCCTGTGTTCTCTATGCATAACATAATATAAGTGTGACTTTTCAAAATGCTTTTCTTATTTTTATAACCCAACTAACAATGCGAAAGTGTCGATGGAGTGGACAAAATTTTTGCTCCCTTTGTGCTAGGTCAGGGAGGAAAAATGGCTTTACTAGAGGATCAACCAACATGAGAGCATCAGCCCTCACAGAGCACAGCCAGTGCCAAGATCATACTTTCTCAGTTAACACGGCACAACAAATGGCTATGAAAAGTCAAAATCGACAGCGCCAAAGAACGGACCAGCCAGA
>CM051003.1:36804396-36809396 GCA_027704905.1 Muraenolepis orangiensis
TAGTTTATCGAGGGGGGAGGGGTGTTGACGTACATTTATTTATTTTTGCGGCATTTTATCGGATTAGCAATCATCCGCCGGTCGAGTCCTCCCCGCACATGGACCCGATGACGGTGTTTTTCAAGTGCCGTATTTCCCGAAAGTGAACAGAATTTAGCGCTAGACCTTTTTCATTGAGGTGAACCATTTTTGTTCTCCGGATGAAACTGACTCCAAAGAGAAATCAAAATATCCAAATATCCAACATAAACTATTAACAAAAATATTTGACATATACCTATTATTATTATGCTCATATCACATTTATACCTAGACTTAGTCTTTTAACCTGTACATTTAAACTGTAAATTATATTATATTACCATGCACTTTACTGCAACATTTGCACTCTGGTTTAGATGCTAAATTATTTTAGCTGTACTGTACTTGTGCTGCTGTGCAATGACAACACATTTGAATCTAATCTAATCTAATCTAATCTAATCTAAAAGCTGTGTTAGAAATGGCACAGCACATAACACAGTGTTTTGAAAATATTTGACAGATGTGTGATTGTAGCGTCCAATTATTTTCAATTTTAGGCAATCAATATAATAAACTGGAAGCCTGGAACCAGGGGCCTGGATTACAAGGGGGTCTGGATTACAAGGGGGTCTGGATTACAAGGGGGTCTGGATTACAAGGGGGTCTGGATTACAAGAGGGTCTGGATTACAAGGGGGTCTGGATTATAAGGGGGTCTGTATTACAAGGGGGTCAGGATTACAAGGGGGTCTGGATTACAAGGGGGTCTGGATTACAAAGGGGTCTGGATTATAAGGGGGTCTGGACACTTCACTCTTTGGGCTTTTTGACTTTGGGCTTCACCGAATTTTGTTTGTTTGTTTGTTGTTGCCTAGCTTCTTGTTCCAGGGTCATATCTTGTCATATCTTATCATATCTTGTGGCACAGCACATAACACAGTGTTTTGAAAATATTTGACAGATGTGTGATTGTAGCGTCCAATTATTTTCAATTTTAGGCAATCAATATAATAAACTGGAAGCCTGGAACCAGGGGGCCTGGATTACAAGGGGGTCTGGATTACAAGGGGGCCTGGATTACAAGGGGTTCTGGATTACAAGGGGGTCTGGATTACAAGGGGGTCTGGATTACAAGGGGGTCTGGATTACAAGGGGGTCTGGATTACAAGAGGGTCTGGATTACAAGGGGTTTCTGTATTACAAGGGGGTCTGGATTACAAGGGGGTCTGGATTACAAAGGGGTCTGGATTACAAGGGGGTCTGGACACTTCACTCTTTGGGCTTTTTGACTTTGGGCTTCACCGAATTTTGTTTGTTTGTTTGTTGTTGCCTAGCTTCTTGTTCCAGGGTCATATCTTGTCATATCTTATCATATCTTGTCTGCAATTGATTGGTACATTTACATTTTCATAAGCTAATACTGAAACCTACAATACACCGATAAAACAAGGCAACCGGTTGGTTGCCTGACGCATCTAATATGAATATTAACGTGTTTTTGTGTGTGTGTGTGTGTGTCCGGTCAAATTTGACCAAAGTGTTAAGAAAATGTCAAATATGTTTACATGAATAATATGAGTAAGTATCCTGTGACATTACAACATGTACAGTCCAAGCCAGTCTAACGGTATAGAAGCCTTAATATAACCACACACACACACACATATTAATGTGTTACACGCAAGTTAAGTACACAGTTAAACTGTTATAGTATATATACTATATACTATGGAATAGTGTGATTCCACTAATAACAAAACAAAACCAACCCACTAGCCAGATCCGTGAAACACAAATGTGAATATCCATATCCTCTGGCCTCTTCATTGTGTGTTGTCGTGTTTCCTTTGTAACCCTTAACTTTGTACAATATACATACATACATACATACACACATACATACTATGTATGTGTGTATGTATGTATTTACATTTACATTACATTTAGGGCATTTGGCAGACGCTTTTATCCAAAGCGACTTACAAGGTGTACATTAGTTGAAGCAGACAATAGCATAACACTGGGGTACGCAAACATAAAAATACAGCAGTTCAAGTATTCATATTGACAAGATGAATAACACAATTTCGTACTGCTAGGTCACCTGCTTAAGTAGCTGTGATAAGAGCGTGTTATCAACATTAAGGATATACACTTGCTAACATATACAACATGCTAAGAGCTATTAATGTCAGGACTTAAGCAAGTTTTAGGGGTTTCACAAAGGAGAAGGGGGTTCAAGGAGAGTCCAGGTGGACTCTGAACAGGTGGGTCTTGAGTCTCTTGCGGAAGCTGGCGAGGGACTCTGCCATCCTGACATGAGACGGGAGTTCATTCCACCACTGTGGAGCCAGAGCCGTGAAGAGCTGGGTCTTGGACGAGCGATGTTTGGTTGACATTAGTGAAGGTCGAACAAGTCGCCTGGCAGAAGTTGAGCGGAGCGCTCTGGCTGGGATGTAGGGCTTGACCAACGCCTGGAGGTAGGCTGGGGCAGTTCCATTGACTGCCCTAAAGGTCAGCACCAGAGTCTTGAATTTGATGCGAGCATTTACCGGAAGCCAGTGGAGATCGCGGAAGAGAGGGGTCACGTGGTCACGTCATGTATGTATGTATGTATGTCTGTATGTCTGTATGTATGTATGTATGTGCGTATGTATGTATGTATGTATGTATGTATGTATGTATGTATATCTGTCTGTATGTATGTATGTATGTCTGTATGTATGTATGTATGTATGTGCGTATGTATGTATGTATGTATGTATGTATGTATGTATGTATGTATGTATGTATGTATGTATGTATGTATATCTGTCTGTATGTCTGTATGTATGTATGTCTGTCTGTCTGTCTGTCTGTCTGTCTGTATGTATGTCTGGATGAATGTCTGGATGTATGTATGTATATATGTGTGTATGTATGTGTGTATGTATATATGTATGTATCAGGGTTTCCGTTAGCCGGTATTTACCGGTTTTTAGCGGGTAAAAATTATTTAAAAAAGGTAATTTAAAAACCTGCCGGTCAAAATGTCTGGTAATAATGTTGGGTTTTGGTCATGAAGTGACCAATCAGCTGCCGCTCCTCTCGTGATGTGACGCGCGCCCGACGAGATGCAGGTGCAGTGATGGCAGCGCTCCACGGCTATGGGGCTTTAATGTTAGCGCTCCACGGTTATGGGGCTTTAATGTTAGCGCTCCACGATTATGGGGCTTTAATGTTAGCGCTCCACGGTTATGGGGCTTTAATGTTAGCGCTCCACGGCTATGGGGCTTTAATGTTAGCGCTCCACGGCTATGGGGCTTTAATGTTAGCGCTCCACGGCTATGGGGCTTTAATGTTAGCACTCCACGGCTATGGGGCTTTAATGTTAGCGCTCCACGGCTATGGGGCTTTAATGTTTGCGACAGCTTGCCAAGTGCTCATGTCTGAGTTCAGCGAGCTGTACCCCGACTGGGCCACACTGGCTAAAATTGCCTGTGTTCTGCCCGTGTCAAGCGACCAGCAGAGAGGGGCTTCTCCCTCAGAATGGTTTGAGAACATCACTGCGGAGTCGTCTGGAGGAGGAGAGAGTGATGCGACTTATGCAGACTGCAAGCTGCAAAGACACATTAGACACCTTTGATTTCAGCTCGGCAGCAGAGGACTTTGCCGCTATGAAATTAAGGAGAAAGCTAAAAGTTGCCTGGTAGCCTACAGGGTAAATGTGATGCCATGTAGCCTATGTTAAAACGGACTACAGATGTTACAGGGGTTTTGAAATTGCCTAGACCGGAGTAACGCGAGACAGGCGGGTGACGCGGGACTTAACGTGAACAACGTATGACGTGCAGTTCGACGTACGACCTAACACTGGGGTAACGGGAAGCCAGGGTACATATACCCCAGGTGGGGTGATTAACCATTAGATGCGGCAATAGCTGACAGGTGTGTGTGTGTGTGTGTGGCTTGGCCACGCCCCCTGTCAACCACCGTAACACTTGACAGGAGTGTGTGTGCGCCGCCAGCGCACATGGCTTGGCCACGCCCCCTGCCAACCACCGTAACCGTGACAAAATAGTCAAATTTATTTGAGGTCTTTGTCATTCTTTGGTCAATCTAGGTGTACATTATAGTTGCGTTTGTAATATAGACTGTTTTTTAAACATGACCGCTAAGTTTAGAATTTGTCCGGTAAAATAAAATCTGTCCGGACACTTGAGCGGCAAGAAAAAATCCTAGCGGAAACCCTGGTATGTATGTATGTATGTATGTATGTATGTATGTATGTATGTATGTATGTATGTATGTATGTATGTATGTGTGTGTGTATGAATGTATGTATGTATGTATGTATGTATGTATGTATGTATGTGTGTATGAATGTATGTATGTAGGTATGTATGTATGTATGTATGTATGTATGTATGTATTTGGTATGTATGTATGTATGTATGTATGTGTGTATGTATGTATGTATGTATGTATGTAGGTATGTATGTATGTATGTACGTATGTATGTATGTATGTATGTATGTATGTATGTATGTATGTATGTATGTAGGTATGAATGTGGATATATATATTGTATGTGATGTAATGTTGTGTTCATTCTGAGGAAGAACAAAATAAATCTAATTTTCCAAAATATTGACCAATCGGGGGCTAGTTGTGGTAGTAGCTACCAATCAGGAAAATGATGATGATGATGTGGGAGGGACTTATCGCAGGGGAAGACGACGACGACGACGAGGTTTTTGTTCGCCTTCTGTTCTGTCTTTTCAAATCATTCTGGTCAGTTCGGAGGAGGAGGAGGAGGAATTTCCTCTAAATCTAAATCTTGACAACCCGCTCGTGCAAGAAAAAATTGATTTGACATTATTTCAACAAAAAAGAAAAAAATTATAAAATAAAATAAAAAATGTCGACATAGCGAGTAAATGTTACCGCTAATATGACATATGACTCGTGGCAGCCTTCACACGTGGAGCTGAGAGA
>CM051003.1:36814396-36829396 GCA_027704905.1 Muraenolepis orangiensis
ATATAGTAGGTAGTATATAGTGGTGTTTATAGTATAGAGTAGGTTGTATATAGTGTTGTTTATAGTATATAGTAGGTAGTATATAGTGGTGTTTATAGTATAGAGTAGGTTGTATATAGTGTTGTTTATAGTATATAGTCGGTAGTATATAGTGGTGTTTATAGTATATAGTAGGTTGTATATAGTGGTGTTTATAGTATATAGTAGGTAGTATATAGTGTTGTTTATAGTATATAGTAGGTTGTATATAGTGGTGTTTATAGTATATAGTCGGAAGTATATAGTGGTGTTTATAGTATATAGTCGGTAGTATATAGTGGTGTTTATAGTATATAGTAGATTGTATATAGTGTTGTTTATAGTATATAGTATAGTATATAGTAGGTAGTATATAGTGGTGTTTATAGTATACAGTAGGTTGTATATAGTGGTGTTTATAGTATAGAGTAGGTTGTATATAGTGTTGTTTATAGTATATAGTATAGTATATAGTATATAGTGGTGTTTATAGTATACAGTAGGTTGTATATAGTGGTGTTTATAGTATAGAGTACGTTGTATATAGTGTTGTTTATAGTATATAGTAGGTTGTATATAGTGGTGTTTATAGTATAGAGTAGGTTGTATATAGTGTTGTTTATAGTATATAGTCGGTAGTATATAGTGGTGTTTATAGTATATAGTAGGTTGTATATAGTGGTGTTTATAGTATATAGTAGGTAGTATATAGTGTTGTTTATAGTATAGAGTAGGTTGTATATAGTGGTGTTTATAGTATATAGTAGGTAGTATATAGTGTTGTTTATAGTATATAGTAGGTTGTATATAGTGGTGTTTATAGTATATAGTAGGTAGTATATAGTGTTGTTTATAGTATACAGTAGGTTGTATATAGTGGTGTTTATAGTATAGAGTAGGTTGTATATAGTGGTGTTTATAGTATAGAGTAGGTTGTATATAGTGTTGTTTATAGTATATAGTAGGTAGTATATAGTAGGTAGTGTATAGTGTTGTTTATAGTATATAGTAGGTAGTATATAGTGTTGTTTATAGTATATAGTATAGTATATAGTAGGTAGTATATAGTGTTGTTTATAGTATACAGTATTGTATATAGTAGGTAGTATATAGTGTTGTTTATAGTATATAGTATAGTATATAGTAGGTAGTATATAGTGTTGTTCATAGTATATAGTATATAGTATAGTATATAGTAGGTAGTATATAGTGTTGTTTATAGTATATAGTATAGCACATAGTAGGTAGTATATAGTGTTGTTTATAGTATATAGTATAGTATATAGTAGGTAGTATATAGTGGTGTTTATAGTATATAGTAGGTTGTATATAGTGGTGTTTATAGTATATAGTATAGTATATAGTAGGTTGTATATAGTTGTGTTTATAGTATATAGTATAGTATATAGTAGGTAGTGTATAGTGTTGTTTATAGTATATAGTAGGTTGTATATAGTTGTATTTATAGTATAGAGTACGTTGTATAAGTGATGTTTATAGTATAGAGTAGGTAGTATATAGTGTTGTTTATAGTATATAGTAGGTAGTATATAGTATAGTATAGTATAGTATATAGTAGGTAGTATATAGTGGTGTTTATAGTATAGAGTCGGTTGTATATAGTGTTGTTTATAGTGTCTAGTAGGTAGTATATAGTGTTGTTTATAGTATATAGTAGGTAGTATATAGTGTTGTTTATAGTATATAGTATTGTATATAGTAGGTAGTATATAGTGTTGTTTATAGTATATAGTATTGTATATAGTAGGTAGTATATAGTGTTGTTTATAGTATATAGTAGGTAGTATATAGTGTTGTTTATAGTATATAGTATAGCACATAGTAGGTAGTATATAGTGTTGTTTATAGTATATAGTATTGTATATAGTATGTAGTATATAGTGTTGTTTATAGTATATAGTATTGTATATAGTAGGTTGTATATAGTGTTGTTTATAGTATATAGTATTGTATATAGTAGGTAGTATATAGTGGTGTTTATAGTATATAGTATAGTATATAGTAGGTAGTATATAGTGTTGTTTATAGTATATAGTATTGTATATAGTAGGTTGTATATAGTCGTGTTTATAGTATATAGTATAGTATATAGTAGGTAGTATATAGTGTTGTTTATAGTATATAGTATAGTATAAGTAGGTTGTATATAGTGGTGTTTATCGTATATAACAGTATAGTATAGAGTAGTGTGTATATAGTGGTGTTTATAGTATATAGTATAGTATAAGTAGGGTGTATATAGTGGTGTTTATTGTATATAGTATATAGTATAGTATAAAGTAGGGTGTATATAGTGGTGTTTATTGTATATAGTATATAGTATAGTATAAAGTAGGGTGTATATAGTGGTGTTTATAGTATATAGTATATAGTAGGTAGTATATAGTAGGGTGTATATCGTATATAGACAAAGGGAATAAGTAGTATAGAAAGCTGTGATCGCTGCAAATTTGCTGTTTAAAACCCATCTGGAACGGCGAGTCTCCACAGAGAGAGGATGGGTTTTAAATAGTGTCATACACACCCTCCCTCCCCTCCCCCCCACACACACACACTTACACTCCTGTAGAGACGCATCAGAAAGCAATGGTCCGTCACCCCTCTCCCTCCTCTCCCTCCCCCTCCTCTCCCTCCCCCTCTCTCCCTCCCCCTCTCTCTCCCCCTCTCCTTGTCTGCAGGTCACCTCAGATAATACCTCCCCTTGACTGGACCTCTCTCCTCTCCTCTCTCCCTCCCCTCTCCCTCCCCCCTCTTCCTCCCCCTTTCCCCCTCTCTCCCTCTCTCCTCCTCACCTCAGATAATACCTCCCCTTGACCGGACCTCTCTCCTCTCCTCTCTCCCTCCCCTCTCCCTCCCCCCTCTTCCTCCCCCTTTCCCCCTCTCTCCCCCTCTCCTCCTCACCTCAGATAATACCTCCCCTTGACCGGACCTCTCTCCTCTCCTCTCTCCCTCCCCTCTCCCTCCCCCCCTCTTCCTCCCCCTTTCCCCCTCTCTCCCCCTCTCCTCCTCACCTCAGATAATACCTCCCCTTGACCGGACCTCTCTCCTCTCCTCTCTCCCTCCCCTCTCCCTCCCCCCTCTTCCTCCCCCTTTCCCCCTCTCTCCCCCTCTCCTCCTCACCTCAGAAAATACCTCCCCTTGACCGGACCTCTCTCCTCTCCTCTCCTCTCCTCTCCTCTCCTCTCCTCTCCTCTCCTCTCCTCTCCTCTCCTCTCCTCTCCTCTCCTCTCCTCTCCTCTCCTCTCCTCTCCTCTCCTCTCTTCTCCTCTCCTCTCCTCTCCTCTCCCCCCACACACACACACGCCGTGACATCATTACAGCTCATGATGACCATTTAAAAGGGGGGGGGGAGAAAAGGGGGGAGGGGGTTGCAGCTGTTTCCTCTCGGTTAGTTTCTCCCCCCCCCCCCCCCACCCCCTCACCCCCACCCCCCACCATGTAAGGACAATGCACAATTTGGTGGTTGGTGGTGGTGGTGGTATCTTGAATCCTATTGTTTGAAATATCAATATTAATATTAATATTATGAACACCATTACACCAATAAAAATTAGAATAATAATCTTAATAATGATAATAATAATAATAATAATAATGATAATAATAATAATAATTATAATTATAATTATAATTATAATTATAATTATATTAAAACAATTGTCACTTTCCTCATCATCTGTCATTCGAAATGACGTTCTGAATACCGCTCTGTCAACCTGACCATGTTATGAATATTAAGAAAAGTACAAATGAATACAAATTATTATATTAAAACTGATGGATTAAATGGTTCAAATGGGATTATGATCAGCCTAAACACAACCTAGACACTATACAGTGGATTAGACGGGATTATGATCAGCCTAAATACAACCTAACACAATACAGTGGATTAGACGGGATTATGATCAGCCTAAATACAACCTAGACACAATACAGTGGATTCGACGGGATTATGATCAGCCTAAATACAACCTAACACAATACAGTGGATTAGACGGGATTATGATCAGCCTAAACACAACCTAGACACAATACAGTGGATTAGACGGGATTATGATCAGCCTAAATACAACCTAACACAATACAGTGGATTAGACGGGATTATGATCACCCTAAACTCAACCTAACACAATACAGTGAATTAGACGGGATTACGATCAGCCTAAACACAACCTAACACAATACAGTGGATTAGACGGGATTATGATCACCTAAATACAACCTAAATACAACCTAAATACAACCTAACACAATACAGTGGATTAGACGGGATTATGATCACCCTAAACTCAACCTAACACAATACAGTGAATTAGACGGGATTACGATCAGCCTAAACACAACCTAGACACAATATAGCGGATTAGACGGGATTATGAGGTGAAACCCCAAGTATAAAAAGTACTGCAAGTGTGTGTATTTTGTGTAAAGTACGTGCGTTGCAGTGACCGCTGATGTGTGTGTGTGAGTCTCTCTCTCTCTCTCTCTCTCGCTCTCTCTCTCTCTCTCTCTCTCTCTCTCTCTCTCTCTCTCTCTCTCTCTCTCTCTCTCTCTCTCTCTCTCTCTCTCTCTCTTTTTTTTCACATCCTACCACCACGACCACAACAACAAGCGGTGGTATTTATGAACGCACAGTCGCGGCAGCGGCAAACCTGCGTGTGAATAAATATGAAAAGCCAAGACAAGACAAGACGTTTTACCCCGTCTGCCTTTCCTCTCCAAACGCCTATTATGTCGCCATGAAACCATGCGATGACCAATTAAAGGCAAATCATCCCGGGTGTTCCCCCCCCCCACTGACCGAGCGGTGGTTCCTGTGCCGTGCGCACTTTACCCTCTCCAGACGCCTTACGATAATAAAATGGTCACCCGGTGGGCTAATTTAATAAAAGACCCCCCCCCCTTTTCTTTTCTTCCCCCCCCCTACGTTACCACGGAGACATTGCAGGTAATTACGCCCGTGGCTTCCCAAAAACCCCTTGTGCACATGTAATTATAAGATGGAACATTGATCTAAGGGTGGCCCCCTCGGGGATGCCAAGAGGAGGAGAGGAGGAGGAGGAGGAGGAGGAGGAGGAGGAGGAGGAGGAGGAGGAGGAGGAGGAGGAGGAGGAGGAGGAGGAGGAGGAGGAGGAGGAGGAGGAGGAGAGTCTGCCCCTCCATCGCCATGACCACCGGGGGCCCCCCCCGTCCCCCCGGTGGTCATGGCGATGGAGGGGAAGAGAGAGGAGCAGTAACGAGGTGTCCGTGATGCTGCCTCTCTCACTTTATTAACGGCCCCCCGATTTGACTGATTAAGTCTTTAATCTAACACGCGGAGAGAGCGCACTCGGACGTGCGCGCACACACACACACACACACACACACACACACACACACACACACACACACACACACACACACACACACACACACACACACACACACACACACACACACACACACACACACACACACACACACACACACACACACACACACACACACACACACACACCTGTCTGTCTGTCTGTCTGTCTGTCTGTCTTTTGGATTTCTCAAAAATCATTAAGATTAACAAAGAGCGAAGAAGAAGAGAGACGGAGGGAAAACAAATGAGAGCAGCCAAGTTACAACCTCTCTCAAAGCCCTGGTGTGTTTTTAAGTTGTTTCATTATGAAGACAGAGTTATTAAGGTGTGTGTGTGTGTGTGTGTGTGTGTGTGTGTGGGTGTTTGCATGTGTGTGTGTGTGTGTGTGTGTGTGTGTGTGTGTGTGAATGTGTGTGTGCTTCATTATAAGTAACAGGCAAGAAGGATGAAGGGGAAAAGCAGTGCGAAAAGAATTGTCCAAAGACTTTTAATTGGATTTTTTTTTCTTAATTGAGTTCTGTATTGTGGCTAATAAAAAAGTGTACATCTTTATGTTGCACTGCACCCCCCCCAACACACACACACACACACACACACACACACACACACACACACACACACACACACACACACACACACACACACACACACACACACACACACACACACACACACACACACACACACACACACACACACACACACACACACAGTTTACACCTTAATTGAACCCAGGGGGTCAGGGGTAGCAGGGAGGAAATGGGAAGCACTGAGTTGAACGTTGGACCCTTCCAGCAAAATTTCAATTTAGACCAGTTTAGATTGACTGGCTAATTTCCAACAGCTTACCTATAATAGCTTTTCTTAGTGTCGCCTTAATTAAGTTCTCACGTTAGTGCTATATACCGGGGACTGACACTGAACTCTGTTAATTCACATTTTCCTTGTGAGGAAAACATGTAGACACCAGCATATATATATCTATATATATATCTATATATATATAGATATATATATATATCTATAGATAGATATAGATATATCCACTATACAAAGATAAAGCTTTGAATATATGTTGAAATAATATCTTGTAACATCATATGAAATATATGTGTTGTTATATATATGTGTGCATCATAGCTTCTATCTGAGATGTATTTCTTCTATGAGACGAAAACATATCATATCTTACACTGGAAGCACACACACGGCATCAGGTTCGACCTATTTGAAACGGGATATTGCTAACCTGACTTCCCCCGAGCGCTGATATTCACAGAATGCTCCTATTTATTTTTGCACACCATTTCTAGAGCCATTTATTTCCCCCCGAAAACTAAAACTGATTAGCTGCGACACCACATCATCAAGCTCAAAACATGATGAAACTAAGATACTTCCCCCCCCCCCCCCCCCCCCCCCGGGGAAAAAACCACACTATCCTTACAGAGACATTTTCATTACTATCAAGAAAACACCACTATATCCTGTCCCGTCGCTTTTGTGTGACTGCCACATGCCAAACCCCCCTGGAGGGGAACCTGTAAGGGGATCCTCCCGGTACAACTGCTAAGTTCTCCCTGTGCAATATACACCACATCTGGCCAAGTTCTCTTTCTTTCTGAGAGATGTGGCGGGAATTGAACACAACAACACAACAAAACAAACAGCCGTTTCCCCCCTCCAGACAACAACTCGAGTGATGTATCACTGCTGCCTCGACAAAACGCATTCAGAATGTGGATCAACTGATATTCAACCAATTATACAAAAAAAATTGACTAAAACTGGTAACCGCGCTGAAGCACACACACACAATCTCTGTTTTCAAGTTTTCACTCCACTCTCACTCCATTCCTCCATTAACATGTCCTGTGTTATTTACGTTAACAGTGTTGTGAAATGAGTAAAATCTACAATGAATTTACCACTCTCATGGAGAACAAATGTTTTTAGAATCTGTTGCAAAGTTAAAAAAAAAGATAGACAATCTCACCTATTTTTCCCCCGAATTTCCCTATTAGTTTGGTCCAAGGTGTAATTATGGAAACTTCTAATATCGTATCATCTTTTAATTGTTATCACAGTCATTATACCGACTCCGGAAGGAATGAAGTTCACTTTTTTTCTTCATCTATGTTTAGGGGGCTAATTATTTTGGCCCCCAAACATGCCTAGTCTGAGACATTTTTTACTTAGTTCTGAAGATACACATCTAATGTACCTTCATTTCATTAAACCAACTATTTTAAAATGTCATACAGCTGCTATGTTATGTTCAGTTTGAAATGTACGCTTAATGACTTCCCACAATAGTGTGTACCTTAAGCATATGTTAACAGAGAGCAGTTATTGATTCTACGGTTTTATGTCAATATGGGGGTTTAATCTGCTCCGCCGGGATTTATGATTCCGATAATTTTTTATATTTTCCCCGTAATAAAGGCTTTTTTTTTTAATACTTTAAAATAATCTCTTCGTTATCATAATGGTAATTGCCTTTGAGATTACCTCTGTCAGTGCTTTGCTGTCATGTAGGCTGGGGGTTTATTTTAGAATAGTTTTTGGAAAACCAAAAAGCTCAAAACATCACATCATCAGCCAAATATGAAGAGAAAAACAGCCATCTGGACTATAATTCGAAACTTGAAAATGACAAACAGGACAAGGATTTAAACAGACGAGGATTGGACGTCTTTGCTTTGAGCTAATGCTAACGTGGAAATACCGCGTGAAAACATAACGCGTCGATCAACTGAATATCACCCCGTAAGTTGAACAAGACGGACATCCACAAGCCGCCGATAAACTAAACTTTGTTGGACAGGACCAGGACGTCCAAAAAAAAACGCTCCCATATTAATTAAAAGTAAGAGCAGCGCTGGCACCGGCAGCTCCCTTATGAAAGAACCACAGTTCAGGGAGCTAATCAAATAGATTGCTTTCCTGACCCACAGCTACGACACAGGAGAGAAGACCTCCTCCCCTTCCTCGTTGTTACCGGGGCTAACATCTACCTCTTAAGAAAGAGCACTACTAACAGTAAGAGAGACATCTTCCCCCCCCCTCATCTCCACCCCCCCCCACCCCCCGGCATGTAGTGTTCAGCTGACAGGGTTTACGGGACCTTGACCAAACCAGAACTTTACCAGAGCCGGTTCTTCTTTTGCACCTTTGATTCGGGCTCACAGAGGGTCGCGACTGGCGGCAGGTTATCCCTGTCTTCTGTTCCGGTTCTTCCATTGAGCTGTGTGTGTGTTTACCCCGGTTAACCAGTCCCTGGAGTGAAACGACTAAGAACATGACAAGGAATGGAGAGATGGAGAGATGGAGAGATGGAGGGATGGAGGGATGGAGAGATGGATGGAAAGAGAGATGGAGAGATGGAGGGATGGAGGGATGGAGAGATGGACGGAAAGAGAGATGGAGAGATGGAGAGATGGAGAGATGGAGAGATGGAGGGATGGAGAGATGGAGAGATAGAGAGATGGAGGGATGGACGGAAAGAGAGATGGAGAGATGGAGAGATGGAGAGATGGAGAGATGGAGAGATGGAGAGATGGAGGGATGGACGGAAAGAGAGATGGAGAGATGGAGAGATGGAGAGATGGAGAGATGGAGAGATGGAGAGATGGAGAGATGGAGGGATGGAGAGATGGAGAGATGGAGGGATGGAGAGATGGAGGGATGGAGAGATGGAGAGATGGAGGGATGGAGAGATGGAGGGATGGAGAGATGGAGGGATGGAGAGATGGAGAGATAGAGAGATAGAGAGATGGAGGGATGGAGAGATGGAGAGATGGAGAGATGGAGAGATAGAGGGATGGAGAGATGGAGAGATGGAGAGATGGAGAGATGGAGAGATGGAGGGATGGAGGGATATATATTTTTTTGGTCTGTTGAATGTTTATATCTAAACCTATTGGTTCATATAGTGAATAATTGCTTTTAAACCACAATTAACCATTTTGTTGATTTAGGTTCAGTCCTGAGCAGAATACTCTTAACATATTAAATGTATATCATGATAATTAATGATATTGATCAATATGAAAAAAGTGTGATATCATTTTTGGTCATATCACCCCCTAACCCTATATCACTTCTAACCCTATAACCTTTCCAACCCTAACCCTATCACCCTTCCTACCCTAACTATAACCCTTCCAACCCTAACCCTGTAACCCTTCTTACCCTAACTATAACCATTCCAACCCTAACTATAACCCTTCCAACCCTAACTATAACCTTTCCTACTCTATTCCTATAACCCTTCCTACCCTAACTATAACCCTTCCTACCCTAACCCTATAACCCTTCCAACCCTAACCCTATAACCCTTCCAACCCTAACTATACCCCTTCCAACCCTAACTATAACCTTTCCTACTCTAACCCTATAACCCGTCCTACCCTGACTATAACCCTTCCTACCCTAACTATAACCCTTCCAACCCTAACCCTTCCAACCCTAACCCTATAACCCTTCCTACCCTAACTATATAACCTTTCCTACCCTAACTATAATCCTTCCTACTCTAACCCTATAACCCTTCTGACCCTAACTATAACCCTTCCTACCCTAACCCTATAACGCTTCCTACCCTAACTATAACTCTTCCAACCCTAACCCTATAACCATTCCTACCCTAACTATAACCCTTCCAACCCTAACTATAATCCTTCCTACCCTAACTATAACCCTTCCAACCCTAACCCTATAAACCTTCCAACCCTAACTATAACCCTTCCAACCCTAACCCTATAACCCTTCCAACCCTAACTATAACCTTTCGTACCCTAACCCTATATCCCTTCCTACCCTAACTATTACCTTTCCTACCCTAACTATAACCTTTCCTACTCTAACCCTATAACACTTCCTACCCTAACTATAACCTTTCCTACTCTAACCCTATAACCCTTCCTACTCTAACTATAACCCTTCCTACCCTAACCCTTCCTACCCTAACTATAAACCTTCAAACCCTAACCCTATAACCCTTCCTACCCTAACTATAACCCTTCCAACCCGAACTATAACCCTTGCTACCCCAACCCTATAACCCTTCCTACCCTAACTATAACCCTTCCAACCCTAACCCTATAACCCTTCCTACCCTAACTATAACCCTTCCAACCCTAACTATAACCCTTCCTACCCTAACCCTATAACCCTTCCTACCCTAACTATAACTCTTCCAACCCTAACCCTATAACCCATCCTACCCTAACTATAACCCTTCCAACCCTAACTATAACCCTTCCTACCCTAACCCTATAACCCTTCCTACCTTAACTATAACCCTTCCAACCCTATAACCCTTCCTACCCTAACTATAACCCTTCCAACCCAAACTATAACCCTTGCTACCCCAACCCTATAACCCTTCCTACCCTAACTATAACCCTTCCAACCCTAACTATAACCCTTCCTACCCTAACCCTATAACCCTTCCTACCCTAACTATAACCCTTCCAACCCTATAACCCTTCCTACCCTAACTATAACCCTTCCAACCCTAACCCTATAACCCTTCCAACCCTAACCCTATAACCCTTTCAACCCTAACCCTTCCAACCCTAACCCTATAACCCTTCCAACCCTAACCCTATAACCCTTCC
The DNA here is from genome assembly GCA_027704905.1 of Muraenolepis orangiensis. Lineage (NCBI taxonomy): Eukaryota > Metazoa > Chordata > Actinopteri > Gadiformes > Muraenolepididae > Muraenolepis > Muraenolepis orangiensis. Next base: position 36,825,413 of record CM051003.1, read on the forward strand.
AACCCTAACCCTATAACCCTTCCAACCCTAACCCCATAACCCTTCCAACCCTAACCCTATAACCCTTCCAACCCTAACCCTTCCAACCCTAACCCTATAACCCTTCCAACCCTAACCCCATAACCCTTCCAACCCTGACCCTATCTATAACCCTTCCAACCCTAACCCTTCAAACCCTAACCCTATAACACTTCCAACCCTAACCCTATAACCGTTCCAACCCTAACCCTATAACCCTTCCAACCCTAACCCTATAACCCTTCCAACCCTAACCCTATAACCCTTCCAACCCTAACTATAACCCTTCCAACCCTAACTATAACCTTTCCTACTTTAACCCTATAACCTGTCCTACCCTGACTATAACCCTTCCTACCCTAACTATAACCCTTCCAACCCTAACCCTTCCCACCCTAACCCTATAACCCTTCCTAACCTAACTATATAACCTTTCCTACCCTAACTATAATCCTTCCTACTCTAACCCTATAACCCTTCCGACCCTAACTATAACCCTTGCTACCCCAACCCTATAACCCTTCCTACCCTAACTATAACCCTTCCAACCCTAACCCTATAACCCTTCCTACCCTAACTATAACCCTTCCAACCCTAACTATAACCCTTCCTACCCTAACCCTATAACCCTTCCTACCCTAACTATAACCCTTCCAACCCTAACCCTATAACCCATCCTACCCTAACTATAACCCTTCCAACCCTAACTATAACCCTTCCTACCCTAACCCTATAACCCTTCCAACCCTATAACCCTTCCTACCCTAACTATAACCCTTCCAACCCTAACCCTATAACCCTTCCTTTCCTAACTATAACCCTTCCAACCCTAACTATAACCCTTACTACCCCAACCCTATAACCCTTCCTACCCTAACTATAACCCTTCCAACCCTAACCCTATAACCCTTCCTACCCTAACTATAACCCTTCCAACCCTAAGTATAACCCTTCCTACCCTAACCCTATAACCGTTCCTACCCTAACTATAACCCTTCGAACCCTAACCCTATAACCCTTCCTTTCCTAACTATAACCCTTCCAACCCTAACTATAACCCTTCCTACCCTAACCCTATAACCCTTCCTACCCTAACTATAACCCTTACTACCCCAACCCTATAACCCTTCCTACCCTAACTATAACCCTTCCAACCCTAACCCTATAACCCTTCCTACCCTAACTATAACCCTTCCAACCCTAACTATAACCCTTCCTACCCTAACCCTATAACCTTTCCAACCCAAACCCTATAACCCTTCCAACCCTAACTATAACCCTTCCTACCCTAACCCTATAACCTTTCCAACCCAAACCCTATAACCCTTCCAACCCTAACTATAACCCTTCCTACCCTAACCCTATAACCTTTCCAACCCAAACCCTATAACCCTTCCAACCCTAACCCCCAGACATGTTGACTGAACAATGTCTACCTTTTTGCAGCACCATAAGTTCTTTTTGGCGGCCCTTCTTCCAGCCATGCACTCCATTTCTCACAGTAGGCCTTGCTTAGGTTACCTAGGTTACCTAGGTTACCTAGGTTACTGGGATATAAAATACCAAGAGAGGCACAGCCGTGTCCATCTGCGGACCCGTCGAACAACAAAGGGCCTTGACAACTTTGCCAACGATCCAGAAGTGTCTAGAGAGATTTTACAGTGTGTGTGTGTGTCACAGTCCTTGATGTGTTTGAAATACGTTTTGAGCTATTTAAATCGAAACAAACGTACAATCCAACGTGAATATAGGAGAAAACAAATGTGCATTGTCCTAAAAAAGGAAGGGTCTAAACTAACTGCTAGCCTATCGATTCTAAAAGGATGCAAAAATGCGACCTTATGCCATTTTAATGGTCTGACAGAGAGAGATGAGTTCACAATGAACCCATCTCTCTCTGGGATGTGAACATCACAGTGATTTTGAAAAAATATATAATAAGCCTATTAGGTAATGCTAATCGTTGATTTGTGAGTTCTTTGCTGCCTGCCACAATTGATTCCGCCAGAAATTAAAAACAAATCAGGATGATCAAACCTTTGGTTGATTTGATGGAAAATTGAAATCCACCCTGGTGGAGGTTTTTTTATGGTCATCACGTTGTTCGTGATAATCGGACATACTAAATGAATCTCCGGAAACCAACACTTTGGATTTTTGAGTTCAGACTCTGTTCTATGGACGGCCGTGGCGGCACATATCCTATGTGTGATAATATCTTCATATTAATATTAAAATAGATTTAATAATCACAGATTTAATGTGCGGCCATCTCTGATTTCTGGGACAATCGGAGGAAAAAGCTTTAAAAGAAAACAACATGAGGAGAAGAGGATGAGTTCTCTCTCTCTCTGTCTCACACACACACACACACACACACACACACACACACACACACACACACACACACACACACACACACATAGACATGGAGTATGGCGCCGTACGAGATGGCTGCCGTGTCGCGAGCTCCCGCACGACGACGCAGTTTTTTGTTATTTATTCTTTTTATCGCAAGTATTTTAGTTCAGGATGTTAGCAGCAAGTTCACTTATAACTTCTGCACACTTTGGGAGATCATATCGACAGTCGCTCGCCGCCTACCGGAGTTTTTTCATTCTTTCGGCTCGGACGTCCCGCCCGAAGTCACAGCTGGATTATCTCCGTCCATTTTGGGCACGATTACGCGCAAGCGTCGCCGGAGGAAGCGAGGGAAGCGAGCCGGCGTGCTAGTCAGGCTGAGATGTCGATCCGATCGCCCCCCACTACCCACCATTCTACTGGCTAATGTACAGTCTCTGGACAATAAGTTAAGCGAACTACAGGCTCGTATTCAATTCCACTGGGAAACTAGGGACAATTGTATTATCTGCCTTACGGAGACATGGATGTCGGAGGGGGTTACCGACGCAGCTATCGAGCCGACGGGATTTTCCGTACACCGGGCGGACAGAACAAAGGCTCTCTCCGGTAAAGATCGCGGAGGGGGGGTATGTCTCATGATAAACAGATCTTGGTGCAACCAAAGCCATGTACATCCCCTCAAGTCTTTCTGTTCCCCGGACCTGGAGTACCTGATGCTTATGTGCCGTCCATACTGGCTACCTCGGGAGTTTACAGCGGTAACCGTGACCGCTGTTTACATTCCCCCACAAGCCAACACGGACACAGCGCTGAAGGAACTGTACGGGGCTATCAGCGAACAGGAGTCGGCCCACCCCGAGGCTGCTCTCATCGTGGCGGGGGACTTCAACAAGGCGAACCTGAAGAAGGTTCTCCCGAAGTTCTACCAACACATAAAGAGCAACACACGGGGCGAGCGGATCCTCGACCACTGCTACACTCCCTTCCGTGATGGCTACAAGGCCCTCCTCCGCCCACCGTTCGGCAAATCAGATCACCGCTCTATCCAGCTACTCCCCGCCTATAGGCAGAGACTGAAGCAGCAACCGATCGCTGTGAGGGAGGTCCAATGCTGGTCGGACCAATCAGATTCTACGCTGCAGGATTGTTTTGATCACGCTGACTGGCACATGTTCCGCGTTGCCTCGGACAATAACATCAACGAGTACGCGTCGTCGGTCACCGGGTTCATCAAGAAGTGCATAGATGACGTTGTTCCGACCAAGTCGGTTCGGATATATCCCAACCAGAAACCGTGGATTAACGGCGATGTTCGCGCTGCCCTACATGCGCGTAACGCCGCCTTTGGTTCCGGGAATACGGAGGAATATACGAGAGCCCGTTACGACCTCCGTAAGACCATCGTCACTGCCAAGCGGGAGTATAAGGACAGAGTGGAAGATAAATTCAAGAAACACGATGCGAGGGGTATGTGGCAGGGGCTGCAGAAGATAACGAACTTCAGAGGGAGAACCAGTTGTGTAGAGAACTCCTCTACCTCCCTCCCAGGGGAGCTAAATACATTTTTTGCTCGGATCGACGTAAACGGCAGCCCGCCGAAGC
>CM051003.1:36834396-36844396 GCA_027704905.1 Muraenolepis orangiensis
TTTCGAATGGGGGGGGGGGGGGGGGGGGGGGGTCATGGTGGTCTACAGCAGGGGTTCCCAAAGTGGGGTCGCGGGACCCCGAGGGGGGGGCTCGCGAGATGATTTCAGAATCCTTTTGATGTGACCATGAGGTTTTTATTTTTTATTTTATTATTATTAATTGTTATTAATTTTTTATCATTTGTATTATTATTATTATTGGTAATAATAACTTGAGTGACAAATAAAGGAATTCTGATTCCCACAGATTCACGACAGTATCATCATTGAAAAAAATGATGATACTTGAACATACCCCCGACCCCGTCGGACGGTGATAGTGGGGGGGTCTGTTAAGTTTGGGAACCCCTGGTCTACAGAAGGTCCAGTTGTGATAGACACGCTTCACCACTGATATATATATATAAAATGTACAGTTGTTGAATAATATATAAAATATGTAAAAACTGTCTACTAAAAAAAAATACTACTAAAAAACAGGTATAAAATGACTAATAGGGTAGTTATGAGTTATGTGCAGAGTTATGAATATATAAACAGGTAGTGAGCAGGAGGTGATGCAGTTCTATCAACAGATAAATATATATATAAATGTATATACATACATATATAGGTATGTAAACAATACATATGTGCGAGACAGTGCGAGGCCGTTGATGGTGAAAGGTTATTGTCAAATCAGGATATATGTTGATAGATTCAAGGTTGATGTTGTAATTAGTAGTATATAACGGTATATAGAACACACTGTATATAATTATACCGTGTGTCTTGCAATTGCTCTCTATAGAGCAATTGTTTGGTCCTGGTCTGGTCATTTCTACGCAATCGGCTCATTTACTTTCAAAGTACTCTTGCCCAACTAAAATGCAATTCAATTCGATAAACGACAAGTTTAAAACATTTATATCCCCGATGGATATAACATTAAAATCTCTGTTTTAGATGTGTATCCCCCCCCCCCCCTCATGAACGACTGTGTGTAAAAACACAGATTCAAATGTACTTTCAATATACGACCAGTATACTGGAAAGGATCGTTAAACATAAAAAAAACTAAAATAAAAAAACACCCTTTGGACTTTGGACTGAGTATTTGAGAACTACTTTTTTAAATATTTTTTTCTTATATCGCAACTCAAATCACAAATTGGTCCAAAACAGATTATCTTAACAGAGCTTAAAAGCATGAATATAATCTAATTATATGGTACGAACTGGGGGTGAGAGGAAGTTGTACAACCAAGTACAGAGATATTCTGGAACATTCTGTTCATTTTTTTTTTTCCACTTGATTGTAGCGTGACGAAGCGACTAAAACAGATCAAATTGAGAAAATTTGATCTCTTTATCATTTAATACAGAACTTTTCTTTGTATTTATATCTATCTCTTAACAATAACTCTATCGGTTATCTTTATCCACCAGAAGTCGAACCGCTTTGTCCAAGTCTGTGATTCTACAAGCTATCTATTTCACTTTTCACTTTTCACATGTCACTTTTTCAGTATTCATCTGAGTTAATTAATATACTATTACTGCCAATTTGCACTATACGTATTGTTGTGTATTGTATATACCTACGTATTACTGTAATAATACTGTACATTTTACAATTCATCTACTCATCTATCAATACATTTAGATTCATTTAGAGTTCATTTAGTTATATTTTGTTTATACTACTTTTATTTAGTTAGTTGTTGTTATTTAGTTTTTAGCTTAGGTATTAGTATATTTGTGTGTGCATTTATTCCCCCTGTGTCAACTGTTGCACCTTAATTTCCCTCGGGATTAATAAAGTTTCTTGAATCTTGAATCTTGAATCAATGTTCCAATAAAATGTATAAAATTAAATAACAAAAACCTCAACCTAAACAAAACACACAAAACGTACAACGCAACATTAAACCTTGGCTTGACCTTGAGTTGTATTAAAAAAAACTGTATTTATTTATTATAAACCTAGAAACTAAGTTTGCAACCAACTGGCATGAGAGACACAAGGACACACTCACAGATTAAAACAAATAAATCTGATAGAAGGAAAAGAGATGATTTGATACAAACAGGTATTGCCACATTAATAAATTAATTAATAAATAAAGAAACTGGGAACATTTTAAATATACTGTATATTATGTAAAAACATGTTTTTACATGATCAAATATCGGAAAGGTTTTCATGAGGTATTGGTATTGAATCAAAGCTATCGGTTCTAGAACTGAAACAAGAGTTTTGAGTATTTGAGGGTCAGGGAGGAATACAACTCTAAAGATCTTTGCGAAGTTTCTTCGGGTTTTCATTATATAAAGTGTGAAAAAAGAATGACCCAAGAACAAGATGAAGATGGAGAGAGGAAAGATGGAGAGAGGAAAGACCACGTGATCAGAGTACATCTAAAATATGTCTAATGTAATCTCAGGCTTTCTCTGGCTGCCAATACATCAAAATGAGAATTTTGAGAGAGGACAAAAAGATGACACAAAAAAAGGAAGAATATATATTTTTTTATATATATATATTTTTATATTTTTATATATTTTTTATATATAACTGCTGATTTTCACCCATTGCTTATACTTGTATAACTTTGATGTGTCAATAAACTTGACTTGACTTGACAGTAAGATGTAACGTTGAGCATTAAATAAATACAATCATAAAATAAAACAAATTTGAAATCAAATCTAATCTAATCTAAAGTCCCACAGATTAAATCTTAAATTTAATTTTTTTGGGGGAGAAAAATTGGATGTGTGAGTTAACTGACTGGAATGACTGTCTCGACAAACAGTAAAATGTAAAAAATGTAATATCCATAAATAAAAGTAAAAATCAAATATAAATCGAATCGAATAAAATCTAAATTCCCACAAATGTAAGTTTTTGGAGAAGATGTTCAGATGTGTGATCGTTGGACGAACTTTGTTAATAACAAATGCCGGATCGTTGAGACGTTTGTACTATATATATATTTATATATATATGTATATATTTATATAAATATATATATCTATGTATATATTTATATATAAATATATATATATGTATATATTTATATATATAAATAAATATATATATATATATGTATATATTTATATATAAATATATATATAGTCATGGATATTAAAAGTTTAAGTATAAGAATATTTTAAGTTAAGTTTGACGTCTTTGTGGACACAAAATTGAAAATATATATAAATATATACATATATATATCTATATATATATACATATATATTAAAATATATATATAATAATATATAATATATATAATAATAATATAATAATAATAATAATATAATAATAATAATACTATATAATATAAAATAAATATATATAATATAATATATATAATTTAATAATAATATAATAATATATAAAATAATATATAGAATTTTTTTAACGAACAACTTACATAAAAATAGATTTTTCATAATATTTCCATTTCTCTTTAAAAAAATTGGAAATATCTATATATATAAATATATAAATATATATATAAATATATATATAAATATATATAAATAAATATATATATATATATATATACATATATATATAAATATAGATATTTCCAAGTAATTCGATTTGAGTTTTTTTACAGAAATTCGGTGACATCACGAAATGTTAATAGATTTTTGTTTTAAACTGCTTATACATATTATATAAAGTTAGTTATTAACAAATTAACAAATCAAACCGGAAACATGACCAATCAAGTCGACCAACCCATCTAATCTTCTAACAGCCAGTTGTTAAAAAGCATGTAAAAAGCATCTACTACATTAATGGGTTGATTTCAGAATGTGTGTATGTTTAAAAAACATCACCCATTATACTTTTTTTTTTTAACAGATATTGACTATTGCCTCCAAGCTGGTCCTCAAACTGAGGGACCTATAGGTCTTCCAGGCTAGGTCCCTCCCATATGTGGATTTGCCGCTCTGTAATTTCGAGGCTCTGAAATAAACACTTTTAATTTCGAAGGGGCTCGTCATGCCTGGACGGGACATCCGGTCGAAGAAAATTGGTCGCCGGGTTCCCGCAGCATCCGTACCAAAAGTTCTGTCCTGGGTTACCAAGGAGATGTGTTTGTTTTAATCCACAGGCAGTGAGGCCCCCTATACTGAACAGCTATTAAGGAGTGCAGCAACAACCTCCATTCGATCATAATACAATACTACAACACTTTCTGGAGAACCGTTCTGCACCGTTCAGCCCTGGCTTTTTAACTCTTCGTGACGCTGCCTTTCACTCAAGAGTTGTTCTGCAGTTCACGTTTCCGTTGTACTCGTTCCACATGGCGGAACTAAAGAATCTCGTGACTGTATCTGTAACTGTATATATATATTTTATATATTTAATTTTTTATAAGCAAGTGCATATCTTATAGATATAAATGTAAGATGATCAGTACGACCACAAAATTAGACTTATTTTACCTGGCAACACAAAACCGCTAGTAACAATTAAAAGCATGTATCTGACCTATATATATATATGTATATTTAATTATACTTTTTACTTTCTCCTTGTTTTCAAGAAGTCCTTTCTATTTTCAACGGGGAGGATATTTGCTGCACACTTCCATTGTACTTTGCTGTTCATTGTGTACTTTTTGATTGCATTGTTAATGTTAATATCTGCGATGGCCTGTGTGCCTATGTGTGTGTGTGTGTGTGTGTGTGTGTGCTGTTGTCACACACACACACACACACACACACACACACACACACACACACACACACACACACACACACACACACACACAAACTGACATGTGTTCCCATGTGACCAAGCCGTCTGCTCACACACACACACTGAGAAACAGCGGGGGGGGGGGAATCCCTCGCACTGTGAAGAAATAAATAAATTTACACTTACAGATAACATCCCTGGCATCATCCATCCATCCATCTCTTTCTTTCTTTCTTTCTCCTCCTCCTTTCTCCTCTCCGTTGTGTATCTCTCTCTCTCTCTCTCTCTCTCTCTCTCTCTCTCTCTCTCTCTCTCTCTCTCTCTCTCTCTCTCTCTCTCTCTCTCTCTCTCTCTCTCTCTCTCTCTCTCTCTCTCTCTCTCTCTCTCTCTCTCTCTTTTGCCCACCGTTTCGTCCTCCCCCTCCTCCCCCTCCTCCCCCTCCTCCTCCCCCTCCTCCTCCTCCTCCTCCTCCTCCCCCTCCTCCTCCTCCCCCTCCTCCTCCTCCTCCTCCTGCTTCAATCGTCGGTGTAGTCTCTCCGTTTTAGAATTCTCAATTGATTTAATTTGACACACACGTGTGTGTGTGTTATGTTTGCGTTTATAATATAATATATCCATTATAGTCTCCAGAAGGGACCACTATGGGGTCAGATCAGTCTCAAAAAGAAATAAAGCACACAGAACGATCCACAAATGCACAGAACGATCCACAAATGTAATTCCGGATTTATATATAAATGTCTCCATCCACGCACAAAAACATATCATTTTATAAATGTAAAAAACTTTCACAAACATATTTACATTTGTATTTGCATTTGTGGATCCACAAATGCACAGATAGATCGTTCTGTGCATTTACGAATCGTTCTGTGCATTTGTGGATCATTCTGTGCATTTGTGGATCGTTCTGTGTGCTTTATTTCTTTTTGAGACTGATGTGACCCCATAGGGACCACCTCCTTCTGTGTTTTTTACTCACAAGTGGACTTATCTACAGCGAGCAGACCACAGACATCAGTGGGTGTGTTTTTTGGGCCAAAGTAGTGGATTTTGGACAGCGGGGATTCTTTCTTCTCTACTACTGTAGTGTGTGTATATACTCTCTATTTGGCAAGGGGGGGGGGGGGAGAGGTTAGAGTGTGGCACTTCCACCTTCACTAAGAGGGGGAGGGGGGGGGGGGCTTTTTAAGATGTGACAAGCTGTGGCTTTCAAAAAAAACTGTGGCTTGTCTCGAAAGCACAGGTGCTAAACGCTAAATAAATGTTATCACGTGGGAAGTCTGCACCTAACACAAAACAGAGAGAGAGAGAGAGAGAGAGAGAGAGAGAGAGAGAGAGAGAGAGAGAGAGGAGAGAGAGAGAGAGAGAGAGAGAGAGGAGAGAGAGAGAGAGAGAGAGAGAGAGAGAGAGGAGAGAGAGAGAGAGAGAGAGAGAGAGAGAGATATAGAGGTAGATAGATAGATAGATAGATAGATGGATAGATAGATAGATAGACCGACAGACAGACAGACAGACAGACAGACAGACAGACAGACAGACAAACAGACAGACAGACCGAGAGCATTATCCCTACAAACGAGATTTGGGTCACACTCCTAGAATTGTCTAAAATGTCTTCTCGATTTATTTTGTTTCAATTCAATTGATAAAAAAAAAACATTTACATTTATATATATATTTAAATTCATCTTGTCTGTCCAGGAACAGAAAGAACACACACACACACACACACACACACATATATAGATATATAGATATATGTATATATATATATGTATATATACGTATATGTATATATATATATGTATGTATACGTATATGTATATATATATATAGATATAAAGATATATTAATATATAAATATGTATATATATAGATATATCTATATATTCATAGACAGATAGATAGATATAGCTAATATCAGTAGAAGCTAATATCAGTAGAAGCTAATATCAGTAGAAGCTAGTATCAGTTGAACCGAGTATCAGTAGAACCTAGAATCAGTAGAACCTAGTATCAGTAGAACCTAGAATCAGTATAACCTAGTATCAGTAGAACCTAGTATCAGTAGAACCGAGTATCAGTAGAACCTAGTATCAGTAGAAGCTAGTATCAGTAGAAGCTAGTGTCAGTAGAAGCTAGTGTCAGTAGAAGCTAGTATCAGTAGAACCGAGTATCAGTAGAACCTAGTATCAGTAGAAGCTAGTATCAGTAGAAACTAGTATCAGCAGAAGCTAGTATCAGCAGAACCTAGTATCAGTAGAAGCTAGTATCAGTAGAAGCTAGTATCAGCAGAACCTAGTATCAGTAGAAGCTAGTATCAGTAGAACCTAGTATCAGTAGAAGCTTGTATCAGTAGAAGCTAGTATCAGTAGAACCTAGTATCAGTAGAACCTAGTATCAGTAGAAGCTAGTGTCAGTAGAAGGTATTATCAGTAGAAGCTAGTATCAGTAGAAGCTAGTATCAGTAGAACCTAGTATCAGTAGAAGCTAGTATCAGTAGAAGCTAGTATCAGTATAACCGAGTATAAGTAGAAGCTAGTATCAGTAGAAGGTGTTATCAGTAGAAGCTAGTATCAGTATAACCTAGTATCAGTATAACTGAGTATAAGTAGAAGCTAGTATCAGTAGAAGGTATTATGAGTAGAAGCTAGTATCAGTAGAAGCTAGTATCAGTAGAAGCTAGTATCAGTAGAAGCTAGTATCAGTATAACCGAGTATAAGTAGAAGCTAGTATCAGTAGAAGGTATTATCAGTAGAAGCTAGTATCAGTAGAACCTAGTATCAGTATAATCGAGTATAAGTAGAAGCTAGTATCAGTAGAAGGTATTATTAGTAGAAGCTAGTATCAGTAGAAGGTATTATCAGTATAACCGAGTATAAGTAGAAGCTAGTATCAGTAGAAGGTATTATCAGTAGAAGCTAGCAGTGGCGGCTGGCCCATAGGGGGCGATGGGGCGCTGCCCCCCCTAAACCACACGCACAAACAAAATATAAAAATATATATATATATATATATATATTTATATAAATTGTCAATATGTTTGTGTTTAAAATATGGAATGCACCCAGAAATATGTGTAAAATATGATTTTTAAATAATTTGCGCAACATAATATGCTTTACCTACTACACATATGCCTAGTACACTGTGGCCGTGTTCCATTTCAGGGTCTGCAGCCTTAAGAGCGCATTTGAATGACGATGCTGGGGGGCTGTAGAGAAATAGCCCCACGGAGGCGGGTCTCTGTAGCAGTTTAGCCAATTGCTGATTCAAGATATAAACGAGTGACATAAAATGTAGCCAATCAGCGTCCTCAAAACGTCTTCCGGGAGGGCTGTTTTCAAACAGCCCTCCCGGAAGACTTTGGAGCATCGAGCATCCAGCATCGTCATTTGTGTGCGTCACAGTGTACTACTAGGAAAAGCATATTATGCTCTGTCTCTGCGGGCGCCATTTTAACTATAACAAGTTCAACAATGGCGAGCGTGAGCACTACCCCAAGACTCAACCCGGTCCCTAACTCGGTGAAATCTCTCATTCAAGAGCCGTTTGAGAGAAGAAGTTTGGCGGACAAACTTAAGGTGAAAGATCTGGGCCTAGATCAACCTGATATTGTGTTTTCATGTTATCATTTTATGACTGACATTTGAGTTAAGTTTCTCAGTTAGAAAGATACAATTTTCTATGTTTTACTGCATTTTACTGCAGCAACCCTGCACACTTACTCCTCAGAATGGACTGTTTAACAAGTCACTCAATTACAGTTTTATCTATGGGACCGTGTCATTTCAGTTTTTGAGCAGCCCCGAGTAAAAGCAATGGTGTGTTGGAGGGTGTTGTTTTTACATTCCCAAGGAAGGTCTTTATATGTTGACATCCATTGACACACTTATTTGAATTTTAAAACCAACACTGAACAGTTATTGAGTGTGTGGGTTGGAGTTGGAATACAGTTCTTGATATTGTAATACAAGTCCTGATTGAAATGTCTTTTCAGCAATTTTTTACATGTGTTAATATTTATTTAAAAAATGTTTAGTTATTTGTAAAAACTTGATAAAATAAGTTTAACCAACATCTTTTTAAGTTATCTTAGCTAATATTTTCTAGTCCAAATAACTTGACACATGAAGTTGTGTCAACAGACTACAAGTTGTATCAACTCATTTATTGAAGTGTAATCAATTTGACACTAAATGTTGAATCAACTTGACTAAACTTAACTCAGTCAAAGCAACAAGATGACTTGACTTAGTCAAGTTGAGTCAACAAATCATTTTTAACAGTGTAGCTGTTCAACTTGATGAAGGCTACAGGATAGGGATCTGTCAACACAATGAGGAGGTGGACAAAAACACATCCTGTCTAAAAGAATAGACTGTGTGAAGTTCTGTGGTGCCTTTGAGCTGGCCTTGCGTGGCCATGATGAAAGTGATGGACAGAAGGGCGACATTTCAATACAAAAAGTAATTGTATATAATGTATTTAACAATATGTAATTGTAAATAAAAAAAATGGTATAGCCCCCCCTGGTGAAAAATGCACCAGCCGCCACTGGAAGCTAGTATCAGTAGAAGCTAGTATCAGTAGAAGCTAGTATCAGTAGAAGCTAGTATCAGTAGAAGGTAGTATCAGTAGAAGGTAGTATCAGTAGAAGGTAGTATAAGTAGAAGCTAGTATCAGTAGAAGGTAGTATCAGTAGAAGCTAGTATCAGTAGAAGCTAGTATCAGTAGAAGCTAGTATCAGTAGAAGGTAGTATCAGTAGAAGCTAGTATAAGTAGAAGCTAGTATCAGTAGAAGCTAGTATCAGTAGAAGCTAGTATCAGTAGAAGCTAGTATCAGTAGAACCGAGTATCAGTAGAAGCTAGTATCAGTAGAACCGAGTATCAGTATAACCGAATATCAGTAGAAGAACTAGAAGCTACTAGAATACTAGAAGCTAGTATCTTTTTAACAGATATTTAACAGATTTTAACAATTTAAAACCATTTTAACAAATAAATCACAAGTTGCAAATGTGTACATTTGAACAGGAACCCACTTCTGAGCTCCACACACATGGGCGATTAGCCAACCATTTAACAATTAGGCAATTAATATTAATATTTATATTTATATTTATATTTATATTAATAACCCGACCCTAATTAAAAAAAAATCATCGTAAACTACTCAACCTTCCCTTACAGACATCTTCCCATTTCCAATAATCAGGGGAAGTCATTACGGAGCCCAACCCCGCCCCTCCCCCGCCCCCGTTAAGTCAGCTAAATCCGCTCTCAAATTT
>CM051003.1:36856896-36871896 GCA_027704905.1 Muraenolepis orangiensis
TTACCATTTTAAGGGTTTCTCTTACCAGTTTAATGGTTTTTCTTACCAGTTTAAGGGTTTTTCTAACCAGTTCAAGGGTTTTTCTTACCAGTTTAAGTGTTTTTCCTACCAGGTTAAGGGTTATTCTTACAAGTTTAAAGGTTTTTTTCTACCATTTTAAGGGTTTTTCTTACCATTTTAAGGGTTTTTCTTACCAGTTTAAGGGTATTTCTTACCAGTTTAAGGGTTTCTCTTACCGGTTTATGTGTTTCTCTTACCAGTTTAAGGGTGTTTCATAGAAGTTAAAAGGTTTTTCTTACCAGTTTAAGGGTTTTTCTTACAAGTTGAAAGGTTTTCCCTACCAGTTTAGGGTTTTTCTTACCAGTTTAAGGGTTTCTCTCCCCAGTTTAAGGGTTTCTCTTACCAGTTTAAGGGTTTTTCTTACCAGTTCAAGGGTTTTTCTTACCAGTTTAAGGGTTTTTCTTACCAGTTTAAGGGTTTCTCTTACCAGTTTAAGGGTGTTTCTTACCAGTTTAAAGGTTTCTCTTACCAGTATAAGGGTGTTTCTTACCAGTTTAAAGGTTTTTCTTACCAGTTCAAGGGTTTTTCTCACCAGTTTATATATTTTTTTGTTTACCAGTTTAAGGGTTTCTCTTACCAGTTTAAGGGTTTTTCCTACCAGTTTAAGGGTTGTTCTTACCAGTTTAAGGGTTTTTCTTACAAGTTTAAAGATTTTCCAACCAGTTTAAGGGTTTTTCCTACCAGTTTAAGGGTTTCTCTTACCAGTTTAAGGGTGTTTCTTACCAGTTTAAAGGTTTTTCTTACCAGTTTAAGGGTTTTTCTTACAAGTTGAAAGGTTTTTCCTACCGGTTTAGGGTTTCTCTTACCAGTTTAAGGGTTTCTCTCACCAGTTTAAGGGTTTCTCTTACCAGTTTAAGGGTTTTTCTTACCAGGTTAAGGGTTTCTCTTACCAGTTTAAGTGTTTTTCTTACCAGTTCAAGGGTTTTTCATACCAGTTTAAGGGTTTTTCCTACCAGTTTAAGGGTTTTTCTTACCAGTTTAAAGGTTTTTCTTGCAAGTTTAAAGGTTTTTCCTACCATTTTAAGGCTTTTTCTTACCATTTTAAGGGTATTTCATACCAGTTTAAGGGTTTCTCTTACCGGTTTAAGTGTTTTTCCTACCAGTTTATGGGTTTTTCTTACAAGTATAAAGGTTTTTCCTGCCATTTTAAAGGTTTTCTTACCATTTAAAGGGTTTTTCTTACCAGTCTAAGGGTATTTCTTACCAGTTTAAGGGTTTCTCTTACCGGTTTAACTGTTTATCTTACCTGTTTAAGGTTGTTTCTGTCACGGTTACGGTGGTTGACAGGTGGCGTGGCCAGGCCGCGTGTGCTAGAGGCGCACACACACGCACCTGCCAACCATTACCGTGGCTAATTGCCAATGATCTCACTTGGGGGGGCTATTTATACCGCGGCGTCTGTTAGAGACGTCGCTCGTTCGTACTGTGTGTAACCTGTACGCTACCAGTCCCCAGGTGACATTCATCCCTGGTTCTGATCACCCTGCTACGGACTATCAGAGAGATAGCCCGCTCGTCTGCTGTTCCAGCCCCTCGTCGGTCCCGGAGATCCATTTGTCTCCTACCTTTCGGCACGACCCACCTCGACTTCCCGGTAACCCGACCCATCGCCTGTCCCCAACGATCCATTCGTCTCCTACCTGTCGGCACGATGTACCTCGACTTCCCGGTAACCCGACCAATCACCTGTCCACAACGATCCATTCGCCCACTACCTGTCGGTACGACGCACCTCGACCTCCCGGTTCCAGATCCCTCGTTTGTCTTGGAGGTTACATACTATTGTGTTCTGTGCCGAATAAAACCCCTGTTCTCCCCTCTCTGGTGTCCGTCTGCGTTCTGGGTCCAACCTAACCACGCACTTGTGACAGAACGAACAAGCCATAATGGACCCCGGCGACGGAGATCGGTGGAAGCGCGAAATCCACCTTTACGCAGCGCAGTGGGAGAAACTTCTTGCGGAAGCCCATGCGTCAATTACCCGGCTGGTGGACCTCACGGAGTCCCAGGGCGCACGCATAGCGCACCTCGAGGCGGTGGTTTCACAAACTCCGGCTTTCGCTGGTCCCGCGGAGCCACACATCCCGCCCCCGCCGAGGTACTCTGGGGATCCGGACACCTGCCGGAGATTCTTGGGCCAGTGCAGGAATATCTTTGACGCACAGCCGTCCCGCTTTACGAGGGAAGCGGGGAGGATTGTTTACATAGTGAGCCTGCTGGAGGGAGGTCCCCTCGCTATGTATGATGCGCTCCGTGCGCAAGGATCTCCTCTCGTGGAGACCTTTGTGGCTCTTGAAATGGAGCTGATGAGGGTGTACGACCACCCCATGCGGGGCGCCCAGGCTGGACAACTCCTGCTGCGGCTTAAGCAGGGAACGCTCAGCCTTCGGGAGTACATCTCCCGGTTTCGCCGGTTGGCGGTGGAGTCCGATTGGAACGAGGAATCGCTCCTGTCCGCGTTCCAGAACAGACTCAACCGGGAGTTGGGCAAGGAGGTGGCGTCGCGGGGTGAGAAGGGCACTGTGGATGAGGCCATCCAGAGGGCCATTCAGGTGTCAGACCTAGCGATGCAGTGGGGGGACGCCCCGGGTCCTTCCAGAAGCTTCTCTCGCCCAGCGGAGGAAAGGAGATATTCTCGGTCCACTGCTTCCTTCGCGGAGGAGCCGATGCAGCTGGATCGGGTGGTCCTTTCCCAGCAGGAACGGAAGCGGAGGCTGGACACCAGAGCTTGTCTCTACTGCGGAGGAATGGGACACTCCCTTCGGGACTGTCATCGTCGGCCAAAATATCAGGCCCCTCAGTGACGGCGGGGTCCCTGAGGTGCCAGAATGCGACCCGATCTCCAGCTGCCTTGGCAGGCTCCCCTCACTCTGGTTCTGTCAGGGAATCACCGGGAGACCATCCAGTTACACGTCATCTCCTCCCCCCACACCCCTGTGGTATTGGGTAGACCGTGGTTGGCTATCCACAATCCACACATCGATTGGGTGGCGGGTTGCGTGATAAGTTGGAGCATGTTCTGCCATTCGAACTGCCTCCGGTCCGCTCTGGCTAGATCTCTCATCCGTCCCCCATGTTTACCACGACCTCGGGGAGGTGTTCTCTAAAGAACGGGCCATCTCCTTACCTCCTCACAGACCATATGACTGCGCCATCAATCTCCTCCCCGGCGCGTCTTTGCCAGTTAGGCGACTCTACAATCTGTCCCGGCCCGAGAGACAGACCATGGAGACCTACATTCACGACTCACTGGCAGCGGGCCTGATCAGACCCTCGTCGTCGCCTGTGGGTTCTGGGTTTTTCTTTGTTACTAAGAGGATAACTCGGGATAATAGGATAACTCGTTGAGGCCGTGTATCGATTTCCAGGGTCTAAACGATATCACCGTGAAGAACAAGTACCCCTTGCCACTCATCGACCCAGCCTTCGAGCCGCTCCGTCCGGATCCGAGAGGGGGACGAGTGGAAGACGGCGTTCAACACTGCAGTGGGTCACTTCGAGTACCGGGTCATGCCCTTCGGTCTCACCAACGTGCCGGCAGTTTTCCAAGCTCTGGTGAACGACGTCCTCCGAGACATGCTGAACCTGTTCGTGTTTGTCTACCTGGATGATATTTTGATCTTTTCAGGTAGTCAGAAGGAGCACGTTCAGCACGTTCGGTTGGTACTTCAGCGGCTATTGGAGAACAAGCTGTTCGTCAAGGCGGAGAAGTGCGAGTTCCACGTCAAGTCGGTGGCTTTTTTGGGATTCATAATCAAGCCTGGGCAGGTTCGGTCGGATCTCGTTAAGATGTTTTCTTCCAGTCTCTTGTGCCCTCCCATCGCGACCATACACGACTTACACGGTGAGAAAGATCCTAGACATCCGTCACCGTGGCCGGGGTTTCCAGTACCTGGTGGATTGGGAAGGGTATGGCCCGGAGGAGCGGAGTTGGATTCCACGGCGGAATGTCCTGGATCTGTCCCTCATCCGCAATTTCCATCAGGAACATCCCAACAGGCTGAGTGGGGCACCAGGAGGCACCCGTTGAGGGGGGGGGGGGTACTATCACGGTTATGGTGGTTGACAGGGGGCGTGGCCAGGCCGCGTGTGCTAGGGGCGCACACACACGCACCTGCCAACCATTACCGTGGCTAATTGCCAATGATCTCACCTGGGGGGGGGGGCTATTTATACCGCGGCGTCAGTTAGAGACGTCGCTCGTTCGTACTGTGTGTAACCTGTACGCTACCAGTCCCCAGGTGACATTCATCCCTGGTTCTGATAACCCTGCTACGGACTATCAGAGAGATAGCCCGCTCGTCTGCTGTTCCAGCCCCTCGTCGGTTCCGGAGATCCATTCGTCTCCTACCTGTCGGCACGACGCACCTCGACTTCCCGGTAACCCGACCCATCGCCTGTCCCCAACGATCCATTCGTCTCCTACCTGTCGGCATGACGCACCTCGACTTCCCGGTAACCCGACCCATCGCCTGTCCACAACGATACATTCGCCCACTACCTGTCAGTACGACGCACCTCGACCTCTGTTCTGTGCCGAATAAAACCCCTGTTCTCCCCTCTCTGGTCTCCGTCTGCGTTCTGGGTCCAACCTAACCACGCACTTGTGACAGTTTCTTACCAGTTTATGGGTTTTTCTTACCATTTTAAGGGTTTTTCTTACCAGTTTAAGGGTATTTCTTACCAGTTTAAGGGTTTCTCTTACCGGTTTAAGTTTTTCTCTTACCAGTGTAAGGGTTTTTCTTACCAGTTTAAAGGTTTCTCTTACCAGTTTAACGGTGTTTCTTACCAGTTTAAAGGTTTTTCTTACCAGTTTAAGGGTTTTTCATACAAGTTGAAAGGTTTTCCTATCATTTTAAAGGTATTTCTTACCAGTTCAAGGGTTTTTCTTACCAGTTTATATATTATTTTGTTTACCAGTTTAAGGGTTTCTCTTACCAGTTTAAGGGTTGTTCTTACCAGTTTAAGGGTTTCTCTTACCAGTTTAAGGGTTTTTCTTACAAGTTTAAAGGTTTTTCCAACCATTTTAAGGGTTTTTCTTACCATTTTATGTTTTTTTTTGTTTACCAGTTTAAGGGTTTCTCTTACCAGTTTAAGGGTTTTTCTTACCAGTTTAAGGGTTTTTCTAACCAGTTTAAGGGTTTCTCTTACCAGTTTAAGGGTGTATCTTACCAGTTTAAAGGTTTTTCTTACCAGTTTAAGGGTTTTTCTTACCAGTTTAAGGGTTTTTCTAACCAGTTTAAGGGTTTCTCTTACCAGTTTAAGGGTATTTCTTTCCAGTTTAAGGGTTTCTTTTACCTGTTTAAGTGTTTATCTTACCAGTTTAAGGGTTTTTCTTACCAGTTTATGTTTTTTTTTGTTTACCAGTTTAAGGGTTTCTCTTACCAGTTTAAGGGTTTTTCTTAACCAGTTTAAGGGATTCTCTTACCAGTTTAAGGGTTTTTCTTACCAGTTTAAGGGTTTTTCTAACCAGTTTAAGGGTTTCTCTTACCAGTTTAAGGGTGTATCTTACCAGTTTAAAGGTTTTTCTTACCAGTTTAAGGGTTTTTCTTACCAGTTTAAGGGTTTTTCTAACCAGTTTAAGGGTTTCTCTTACCAGTTTAAGAGTATATCTTACCAGTTCAAGGGTTTTTCTTACCAGTTTATATATTTTTTTGTTTACCAGTTTAAGGGTTTCTCTTACCAGTTTAAGGATTTTTCTTAAAAGTTGAAAGGTTTTTACTACCAGTTTAGGCTTTCTCTTACCAGTGTAAGGGTTTCTCTCACCAGTTTAAGGGTTTCTCTTACCAGTTTAAGGGTTTTTCTTACCAGTTCAAGGGTTTTTCTTACCAGTTTATATATTTTTTGGTTTACCAGTTTAAGGGTTTCTCTTACCAGTTTAAGGGTTTTTCTTACCAGTTTAAGGGTTTCTCTTACCAGTTTAAGGGTTTTTATTACAAGTTTAAAGGTTTTTCCTATCATTTTAAGGGTTTTTCTTACCATTTTTACGGTTTTTCTTACCAGTTTAAGGGTATTTCTTACCAGTTTAAGGGTATTTCTTACCAGTTTAAGGGTTTCTCTTACCAGTTTAAGGGTTTTTCTAACCAGTTTAAGGGATTCTCTTACCAGTTTAAGGGTTTTTCTTACCAGTTTAAGGGTTTTTCTAACCAGTTTAAGGGTTTTTCTTACCAGTTTAAGGGTTTTCCTACCAGTTTAAGGATTTTCTTACAAGTTTAAGGGTTTCTCTTACCAGTTTAAGTGTTTTTCTTACCAGTTTAAGTTTTGTTTTACCAGATTAAGGGTTTCTCTTATCAGTTTAAGGGTTTCTTTTACCAGTTTAAGGGTTTTTCTTACAAGTTTAAAGGTTTTTCCTACCATTTTAAGGGTTTTGCTTACCAGTTTAAGGGTTTCTCTTACCAATTTAAGGGTTTCCTTTACCAGTTTAAGGGTTTTTCTTACCAGTTTAAGGGTTTTTCTTACCAGTTTAAGGGTTTTTCCTACCAGTTTAAAGGTTTTTCTTACCAGTTTAAGGGTTTTTCTTACAAGTTGAAAGGTTTCTCCTACCATTTAAAGGGTTGTTCTCACCAGGTTAAGGGTTTTTCTTACCGGTTTAGGGTTTCTCTTACCAGTTTAAGGGTTTCTCTTACCAGTTTAAGGGTTTTTCTAACCAGTTTAAGGGTTTCTCTTACCAGTTTAAGGATATATCTTACCAATTCAAGGGTTTTTCTTACCAGTTTATATATTTTTTTGTTTAGCAGTTTAAGTGTTTTTCCTACCAGTTTAAAGGTTTTTCTTACCAGTTTAAGGGTTTTTCTTACAAGTTGAAAGGCTTCTCCTACCATTTAAAGGGTTGTTCTCACCAGGTTAAGGGTTTTTGTTACCGGTTTAGGGGTTCTCTTACCAGTTTAAGGGTTTCTCTTACCAGTTTAAGGGTTTTTCTTACAAGTTTAAAGGTTTTTCCTACCATTTTAAGGGTTTTGCTTACCAGTTAAAGGGTTTCTCTTACCAATTTAAGGGTTTCCTTTACCAGTTTAAGGGTTTTTCTTACCAGTTTAAGGGTTTTTCTTACCAGTTTAAGGGTTTTTCCTACCAGTTTAAAGGTTTTTCTTACCAGTTTAAGGGTTTTTCTTACATGTTGAAAGGTTTCTCCTACCATTTAAAGGGTTGTTCTCACCAGGTTAAGGGTTTTTCTTACCAGTTTAAGGGTTTTTCCGACCAGTTTAAGGGTTTTTCTTAAAAGTTTAAGGGTTTCTCTTACCAGTTTAAAGGTTTTTCTTAGCAGTTTAAGGGTTTTTCTTACAAGTTGAAAGGTTTTTCCTACCATTTAAAGGTTTTTTTACCAGTGTAGGGTTTCTCTTAGCAGTTTAAGAGTTTCTCTTACCAGTTTAAGGTTTTTACTACCAGTTTAGGCTTTCTCTTACCAGTGTAAGGGTTTCTCTCACCAGTTTAAGGGTTTCTCTTACCAGTTTAAGGGTTTTTCTTACCAGTTTAAGGGTTTTTCTTTCCAGTTCAAGGGTTTTTCTTACCAGTTTAAGTGTTTTTCATACCAGTTTAAGGGTTTCTCTTACCAGTTTAAGGGTTTTTCCAACCAGTTTAAGGGTTTCTTTTACCGGTTTAAGTGTTTATCTTAGCAGTTTAAGGGTTTTTCTTACCAGTTTATGTTTTTTTTTTTTTACCAGTTTAAGGGTTTCTCTTACCAGTTTAAGGGTTTTTCTTAACCAGTTTAAGGGATTCTCTTACCAGTTTAAGGGTTTTTCTTACCAGTTTAAGGGTTTTTCTTACCAGTTTAAGGGTTTTTCTAACCAGTTTAAGGGTTTCTCTTACCAGTTTAAGGGTATATCTTACCAGTTCAAGGGTTTTTCTTACCAGTTTATATATTTTTTTGTTTACCAGTTTAAGGGTTTCTCTTACCAGTTTAAGGATTTTTCTTAAAAGTTGAAAGGTTTTTACTACCAGTTTAGGCTTTCTCTTACCAGTGTAAGGGTTTCTCTCACCAGTTTAAGGGTTTCTCTTACCAGTTTAAGGGTTTTTCTTACCAGTTCAAGGGTTTTTCTTACCAGTTTATATATTTTTTGGTTTACCAGTTTAAGGGTTTCTCTTACCAGTTTAAGGATTTTTCTTACCAGTTTAAGGGTATTTCTTACCAGTTTAAGGGTTTCTCTTACCAGTTTAAGGGTTTTTCTAACCAGTTTAAGGGTTTTTCTTACCAGTTTAAGGGTTTTCCTAACAGTTTAAGGATTTTCTTACAAGTTTAAGGGTTTCTCTTACCAGTTTAAGTGTTTTTCTTACCAGTTTAAGTTTTGTTTTACCAGATTAAGGGTTTCTCTTATCAGTTTAAGGGTTTCTCTTACCAGTTTAAGGGTTTTTCTTACAAGTTTAAAGGTTTTTCCTACCATTTTAAGGGTTTTGCTTACCATTTTAAGGGTTTCTCTTACCAATTTAAGGGTTTCCTTTACCAGTTTAAGGGTTTTGCTTACCAGTTTAAGGGTTTCTCTTACCAATTTAAGGGTTTCCTTTACCAGTTTAAGGGTTTTTCTTACCAGTTTAAGGGTTTTTCTTACCAGTTTAAGGGTTTTTCCTACCAGTTTAAAGGTTTTTCTTACCAGTTTAAGGGTTTTTCTTACATGTTGAAAGGTTTCTCCTACCATTTAAAGGGTTGTTCTCACCAGGTTAAGGGTTTTTCTTACCAGTTTAAGGGTTTTTCCGACCAGTTTAAGGGTTTTTCTTAAAAGTTTAAGGGTTTCTCTTACCAGTTTAAAGGTTTTTCTTAGCAGTTTAAGGGTTTTTCTTACAAGTTCAAAGGTTTTTCCTACCATTTAAAGGTTTTTTTTACCAGTTTAAGGGTTTCTCTTACCAGTTTAAGGGTTTCTCTTACCAGTTTAAGGGTTTTTCCAACCAGTTTAAGGGTTTCTTTTACCGGTTTAAGTGTTTATCTTACCAGTTTAAGGGTTTTTCTTACCAGTTTATGTTTTGTTTTTTTTACCAGTTTAAGGGTTTCTCTTACCAGTTTAAGGGTTTTTCTTAACCAGTTTAAGGGATTCTCTTACCAGTTTAAGGGTTTTTCTTACCAGTTTAAGGGTTTTTCTAACCAGTTTAAGGGTTTCTCTTACCAGTTTAAGGGTGTATCTTACCAGTTTAAAGGTTTTTCTTACCAGTTTAAGGGTTTTTCTTACCAGTTTAAGGGTTTTTCTAACCAGTTTAAGGGTTTCTCTTACCAGTTTAAGGGTATATCTTACCAGTTCAAGGGTTTTTCTTACCAGTTTATATATTTTTTTGTTTACCAGTTTAAGGGTTTCTCTTACCAGTTTAAGGATTTTTCTTAAAAGTTGAAAGGTTTTTACTACCAGTTTAGGCTTTCTCTTACCAGTGTAAGGGTTCCTCTCACCAGTTTAAGGGTTTCTCTTACCAGTTTAAGGGTTTTTCTTACCAGTTCAAGGGTTTTTCTTACCAGTTTATATATTTTTTGGTTTACCAGTTTAAGGGTTTCTCTTACCAGTTTAAGGATTTTTCTTACCAGTTTAAGGGTATTTCTTACCAGTTTAAGGGTTTCTCTTACCAGTTTAAGGGTTTTTCTAACCAGTTTAAGGGTTTTTCTTACCAGTTTAAGGGTTTTCCTACCAGTTTAAGGATTTTCTTACAAGTTTAAGGGTTTCTCTTACCAGTTTAAGTGTTTTTCTTACCAGTTTAAGTTTTGTTTTACCAGATTAAGGGTTTCTCTTATCAGTTTAAGGGTTTCTCTTACCAGTTTAAGGGTTTTTCTTACAAGTATAAAGGTTTTTCCTACCATTTTAAGGGTTTTGCTTACCATTTTAAGGGTTTCTCTTACCAATTTAAGGGTTTCCTTTACCAGTTTAAGGGTTTTTCTTACCAGTTTAAGGGTTTTTCTTACCAGTTTAAGGGTTTTTCCTACCAGTTTAAAGGTTTTTCTTACCAGTTTAAGGGTTTTTCTTACAAGTTGAAAGGTTTCTCCTACCATTTAAAGGGTTGTTCTCACCAGGTTAAGGGTTTTTCTTACCGGTTTAGGGTTTCTCTTACCAGTTTAAGGGTTTCTCTTACCAGTTTAAGGGTTTTTCTAACCAGTTTAAGGGTTTCTCTTACCAGTTTAAGGGTATATCTTACCAGTTCAAGGGTTTTTCTTACCAGTTTATATATATTTTTGTTTACCAGTTTAAGGGTTTTTCCTACCAGTTTAAAGGTTTTTCTTACCAGTTTAAGGGTTTTTCTTACAAGTTGAAAGGCTTCTCCTACCATTTAAAGGGTTGTTCTCACCAGGTTAAGGGTTTTTGTTACCGGTTTAGGGGTTCTCTTACCAGTTTAAGGGTTTCTCTTACCAGTTTAAGGGTTTTTCTTACAAGTTTAAAGGTTTTTCCTACCATTTTAAGGGTTTTGCTTACCAGTTTAAGGGTTTCTCTTACCAATTTAAGGGTTTCCT
The DNA here is from genome assembly GCA_027704905.1 of Muraenolepis orangiensis. Taxonomy (NCBI): domain Eukaryota; kingdom Metazoa; phylum Chordata; class Actinopteri; order Gadiformes; family Muraenolepididae; genus Muraenolepis; species Muraenolepis orangiensis. The sequence goes on from CM051003.1 coordinate 36,867,368, forward strand.
TTACCAGTTTAAGGGTTTTTCTTACCAGTTTAAGGGTTTTTCTATCAGTTTAAAGGTTTTTCTTACCAGTTTAAGGGTTGTTCTCACCAGGTTAAGGGTTTTTCTTACCAGTTTAAGGGTTTTTCCGACCAGTTTAAGGGTTTTTCTTAAAAGTTTAAGGGTTTCTCTTACCAGTTTAAAGGTTTTTTATAGCAGTTTAAGGGTTTTTCTTACAAGTTGAAAGGTTTTTCCAACCATTTAAAGGTTTTTTTTACCAGTGTAGGGTTTCTCTTACCAGTTTAAGAGTTTATCTTACCAGTTTAAGGTTTTTACTACCAGTTTAGGCTTTCTCTTACCAGTGTAAGGGTTTCTCTCACCAGTTTAAGGGTTTCTCTTACCAGTTTAAGGGTTTTTCTTACCCGTTTAAGGGTTTTTCTTACCAGTTCAAGGGTTTTTCTTACCAGTTTAAGTGTTTTTCATACCAGTTTAAGGGTTTTTCTTACAAGTTTAAAGGTTTTTCCTACCATTTTAAGGGTTTTTCTTACCAGTTTAAGGGTTTCTCTTACCAGTTTAAGGGTTTTTCTTACAAGTTGAAAGGATTTTCCTACCATTTAAAGGGTTTTTTACCAGTGTAGGGTTTCTCTTACCAGTTTATGGTTTTTACTACCAGTTTAGGCTTTCTCTTACCAGTGTAAGGGTTTCTCTCACCAGTTTTAGGGTTTCTCTTACCAGTTTAAGGGTTTTTCTTACCAGTTTAAGGGTTTTTCTTACCAGTTCAAGGGTTTTTCTTACCAGTTTAAGTGTTTTTCATACCAGTTTAAGGGTTTTTCTTACAAGTTTAAAGGTTTTTCCTACCATTTTAAGGGTTTTTCTTACCAGTTTAAGGGTTTCTCTTACCAGTTTAAGGGTTTCTCTTACCAGTTTAAGGGTTTTTCCAACCAGTTTAAGGGTTTTTCATACCAGTTTAAGGGTTTTTCCTACCAGTTTAAGGGTTTTTCCTACCAGTTTAAGGGTTTTTCTTACCAGATTAATGTTTTTTCCTACCAGTTCAAGGGTCTCTCTTACCAGTTTTGGGTTTTTCTTACCAGTTTAAGGGTTTATCCTACCAGTTTAAGGGTTTTTCCTACCATTTTAAAGGTTTTTCTTACCAGTTTAAGGTTTTTTTTTTTTTACCAGTTTGAGGGTTTTTCTTACCAGTTTAAGGGTTTCACTTACCAGTTTAAGGGTTTTACTACCAGTTTAAGGTTTTTTCTTACCAGTTTAAGGATTTCTCTTACCAATTTAAGGGTTTTACTACCAGTTTAAGGGTTTTTCTGACTAGTTTAAGGGTTTTTCTTACAAGTTTAAGGGTTTCTAACACCAGTTTAAGGGTTTCTCTAACCAGTTTAGGGTTTTTCTTAAGTTACATTTTTTTTTTAACCAGTTTAAGGGTTTTTCCTACCATTTAAAATGTTTTTCTTACCAGTTTAAGGGTTTTTCTTACCAGTTTAAGGGTTTTTCTTACAAGTTAAAGGTTTTTCTTACCAGTTTAAGGTTGTTTTTTTTTACCAGTTTGAGGGTTTTTCTTACCAGTTTAAGGGTTTCTCTTACCAGTTTAAGGGTTTTACTACCAGTTTAAGGTTTTTTCTTACCAGTTTAAGGGTTTCTCTTACCAATTTAAGGGTTTTACTACCAGTTTAAGGGTTTTTCTGACTAGTTTAAGGGTTTTTCTTACAAGTTTAAGGGTTTCTAACACCAGTTTAAGGGTTTCTCTTACCAGTTTAGGGTTTTTCTTACCAGTTTAATTTTTTTTTTAATCAGTTTAAGGGTTTTTCCTACAATTTAAAATGTTTTCTTACCAGTTTAAGGGTTTTTCTTACAAGTTAAAGGTTTTTCTTACCAGTTTAAGGTTGTTGTTTTTTTTACCAGTTTGAGGGTTTTTCTTACCAGTTTAAGGGTTTCTCTTACCAGTTTAAGGGTTTTACTACCAGTTTAAGGGTTTTTCTTACCAGTTTAAGGGTTTTCTTACCAATTTAAGGGTTTTACTACCAGTTTAGGGTTTTTCTGACCAGTTTAAGGGTTTTTCTTACAAGTTTAAGGGTTTTTCTTACCAGTTTAAGGGTTTTTATTACCAGTTTATGGGTTTCTCTTACCAGTTTAAGAGATTCTCTTACCAGTTTAAGGGTTTTTCTTACAAGTTTAAAGGTTTTTCCTACCATTTTAAGGGTTTTTCTTACCAGTTTAAGGGTTTATCTTACCAGTTTAAAGGTTTTTCCTACCATTTTAAGGGTTTTTCTTACAAGTTAAAGGTTTTTCTTACCAGTTTAAGTTTTTTTTTTTTTACCAGTTTAAGGGTTTCTCTTACCCGTTTGAGGGTTTTTCTTAACAGTTTAAGGGTTTCTCTTAGCAGTTTAAGGGTTTTACTACCAGTTTAAGTTGTTTTTTTTCCAGTTTAAGGGTTTTTCTTACCAGTTTAAGGGTTTTTCTTACCAGTTTAAGGGTTTCTCATACCAGTTTAAGGGTTTTTCTTACAAGTTAAAGGTTTTTCTTACAAGTTTAAGGTTTTGTTTTGTTTACCAGTTTAAGGGTTTCTCTTACCAGTTCAAGGGTTTTCTTACCAGTTTAAGAGATTATTTTACCAGTTTAAGGGTTTTTCTGACCAGTTTAAGGGTTTCTCTCACCAGTTTAAGGGTTTCTCTTACCAGTTTAGGGTTTTTCTTACCAGTTTAAGTTTTTTTTTCACCATTTTAAGGGTTTTTCCTACCATTTTAAGGGTTTTTCTTAGCAGTTTAAGGGTTTTTCCTACCAGTTCAAGTGTTTTTCTTATAAGTTTAAGGGTTTTTCTTACTAGTTTAAGGGTTTCTCTCACCAGTTTAAGGGTTTCTCTTACCAGTTTAGGGTTTTTCTTACCAGTTTATGTTTTTTTTAACCAGTTTAAGGGTTTATCCTACCATTTTAAGGGTTTTTCTTACTAGTTTAAGGGTTTTTCTTACCAGTTTAAGGGTTTTTCTTACTAGTTTAAGGGTTTCTCTCAGCAGTTTAAGGGTTTCTCTTACCAGTTTAGGGTTTTTCTTACCAGTTTAAGTTTTGTTTTAACCAGTTTAAGGCTTTTTCCTACCATTTTAAGGGTTTTTCTTACCAGTTTAAGGGTTTTTCTTACCAGTTTAAGGGTTTTTCCTACCAGTTTAAGAGTTTTTCTTACCATTTTAAGGGTTTTTCTTACCAGATTGGTGGTTTTTCCTACCAGTTTAAGGGTCTCTCTTACCAGTTTAAGGGTTTTTCTTACAAATTTAAGGATTTTTCCTACCAGTTTAAGGTTTTTCCTAGCAGACTAGGAGATTAGGAGACTAGGAGGAGACTAGGAGACTAGGAGACAAGCAGGCTAGTAGACTAGGAGGAGACTATGAGACTAGAGGGAGACAAGGAGGAGACTAGGAGACTAGGAGGAAACTAGGAGACTAGGAGGCTAGGAGACTAGAAGGCTAGGAGACTAGGAGGAGACTAGGATACTAGGAGACTAGGAGACTAGGAGACTAGGAGGAGATTAGGAAGAGACTAGGAGACTAGGAGACTAGGAGACTAGGAGGAGACTAGGAGGAGTCTAGGAGACTAGGTGACTAGGAGGAGACTAGGAGACTAGAAGGAGACTAGGAGGAGACTAGGAGGACACAAGGAGGAGACTAGGAGGAGACGAGTAGGAGACTAGGAGGAGACTAGGAGGAGATTAGGAGGAGACTAGGAGACTAGGAGACTAGGAGGAGACTAGGAGATTAGGAGACTAGGTGGAGACTATGAGAGTAGAAGGAGACTAGGAGGAGACTAGGAGGATACTAGGAGGAGGCTAGGAAGAGACTATGAGGAGACTAGGAGGAGACTAGGAGGAGACTAGGAGGAGACTAGGAGGAGACTAGGAGGAGACTAGGAGACTAGTAGGAGACGAGGAGGAGACTAGGAGGAGACTAGGAGGAGACTAGGAGAGTAGGAGGAGACAAGGAAGAGGCTAGGAGACTAGGAGGAGACTAGGAGGAGACCTACCTGTTTAAGGGTTTTTCTTACCAGTTTAAGGGTTTTTCTGATCAGTTAAAGGAGACTAGGAGGAGACTAGGAGGAGTCTAGGAGACTAGGTGACTAGGAGGAGACTAGGAGACTAGAAGGAGACTAGGAGGAGACTAGGAGGACACAAGGAGGAGACTAGGAGGAGACTAGGAGGAGACTAGGAGGAGACGAGGAGGAGACTAGGAGGAGACTAGGAGGAGATTAGGAGGAGACTAGGAGACTAGGAGGAGACTAGGAGATTAAGGGTAGGAGACTAGAAGGAGAGTAGGAGGAGACTAAGAGGAGACCAAGAAGAGACTAGGACAGTAGGAGAGTGGGAGACAAGGAGACTAGGAGGAGACTAGGAGGAGACAAGGAGACTAGGAGACTAGGAGACTAGGAGACTAGGAGGAGACTAGGAGGAGACTTGGAGGAGACTAGGAGACTTGGAGACAAGGAGACAATGAGGAGACTAGGAGACTTGGAGGAGACTAGGAGGAGACTAGGAGGAGACTAGGAGGAGGCTAGGAAGAGAC
>CM051003.1:36876896-36886896 GCA_027704905.1 Muraenolepis orangiensis
CGTGTGGTACATACTGTATCTCCATGTGGTTTGAACTGTATCTATGTGTGGTACACACTGTATCTCCGTGTGGTACACACTGTATCTCCGTGTGGTATTGTACTGTATCTCCGTGTGGTACATACTGTATCTCCGTGTGGTTTGAACTGTATATCTGTGTGGTATTGTACTGTATCTCCGTGTGGTACATACTGTATCTCCACGTTGTACATACTGTATCTCCGTGTGTGGTACATACTGTATCTCCATGTGGTACATACTGTATCTCCGTGTGGTTTGAACTGTATCTCTGTGTGGTACATACTGTATCTCTGTGTGGTTTGAACTGTATCTCCGTGTGGTATTGTACTGTATCTCCATGTGGTACAAACGGTATCTCCGTGCGGTACATACTGTATCTCTGTGTGGTACGTACTGTATCTCCGTGTGGTACCTACTGTATCTCTGTGTGGTTTGAACTGTATCTCTGTGTGGTACATACTGTATCTCTGTGTGGTACATACTGTATCTCTGTGTGGTACACACTGTATCTCCACGTTGTACATACTGTATCTCCGTGTGTGGTACATACTGTATCTCCATGTGGTACATACTGTATCTCAATGTGGTTTGAACTGTATCTCTGTGTGGTACATACTGTATCTCCGTGTGGTACATACTGTATCTCCGTGTGGTACGTACTGTATCTCCGTGTGGTACCTACTGTATCTCCGTGTGGTACACACTGTATCTCCACGTTGTACAGTGTATCTCCGTGTGTGGTACATACTGTATCTCCATGTGGTACATACTGTATCTCTGCGTGGTACATACTGTTTATCTGTGTGCTGGTGTACTGTATCTCTTTGTGCTACATACTGTATCTCCGTGTGGTACATACTGTATCTCGGTGTGGTTTGAACTGTATCTCTGTGTGGTACAAACTGTATCTCCGTGTGGTACATACTAGATCTCTGTGTGGTATTGTACTGTATCTCTGTGTGGTGCATACTGTATCTCCGTCTGGTACATACTGTATCTCTGCGTGGTACATACTGTTTCTCTGTGTGCTGGTGTACTGTATCTTTTTGTGCTACATACTGTTTCTCCGTGTGGTACATACTGTATCTCCGTGTGGTACATACTGTATCTCCGCGTGGTACGTACTGTATCTCTGTGTGGTTTGAACTGTATCTCCGTGTGGTACATACTGTATCTCGGTGTGGTTTGAACTGTATCTCCGTGTGGTGCATACTGTATCTCCGTCTGGTACATACTGTATCTCTGCGTGGTACATACTGTTTCTCTGTGTGCTGGTGTACTGTATCTTTTTGTGCTACATACTGTTTCTCCGTGTGGTACATACTGTATCTCCGTGTGTTACATACTGTATCTCCGCGTGGTACATACTGTATCTCGGTGTGGTTTGAACTGTATCTCCGTGTGGTACATACTGTATCTCGGTGTGGTTTGAACTGTATCTCCGTGTGGTACATACTGTATCTCCATGTGGTACATACTGTATCTCGGTGTGGTTTGAACTGTATCTCCGTGTGGTACATACTGTATCTCTGTGTGGTACATACTGTATCTCGGTGTGGTTTGAACTGTATCTCTGTGTGGTACATACTGTATCTCGGTGTGGTTTGAACTGTATCTTCGTGCGGTACATACTGTATCTCGGTGTGGTTTGAACTGTATCTCCGTGTGGTACATACTGTATCTCGGTGTGGTTTGAACTGTATCTCCGTGTGGTACATACTGTATCTCCGTGTGGTACATACTGTATATCTGTGTGCTGGCATACTGTATCTCTGTGTGTTACATACTGTATCTCCGTGTGGTACATACTGTATCTCCATGTGGTTTGAACTGTATCTATGTGTGGTACACACTGTATCTCCATGTGGTACACACTGTATCTCCGTGTGGTATTGTACTGTATCTCCGTGTGGTACATACTGTATCTCCGTGTGGTTTGAACTGTATATCTGTGTGGTATTGTACTGTATCTCCGTGTGGTACATACTGTATCTCCACGTTGTACATACTGTATCTCCGTGTGTGGTACATACTGTATCTCCATGTGGTACATACTGTATCTCCGTGTGGTTTGAACTGTATCTCTGTGTGGTACATACTGTATCTCTGTGTGGTTTGAACTGTATCTCCGTGTGGTAAATACTGTATCTCCATGTGGTTTGAACTGTATCTCTGTGTGGTATTGTACTGTATCTTTGTGTGGTACATACTGTATATCTGTGTGCTGGCATACTGTATCTCTGTGTGTTACATACTGTATCTCCGTGTGGTACATACTGTATCTCCATGTGGTTTGAACTGTATCTATGTGTGGTACACACTGTATCTCCGTGTGGTACACACTGTATCTCCGTGTGGTATTGTACTGTATCTCCGTGTGGTACATACTGTATCTCCACGTTGTACATACTGTATCTCTGTGTGTGGTACATACTGTATCTCCGTGTGGTATTGTACTGTATCTCCGTGTGGTACATACTGTATCTCCACGTTGTACATACTGTATCTCTGTGTGTGGTACATACTGTATCTCCATGTGGTACATACTGTATCTCCGTGTGGTTTGAACTGTATCTCTGTGTGGTACATACTGTATCTCTGTGTGGTTTGAACTGTATCTCCGTGTGGTACAAACTGTATCTCCGTGCGGTACATAATGTATCTCTGTGTGGTACGTACTGTATCTCCGTGTGGTACCTACTGTATCTCCGTGTGGTTTGAACTGTATCTCTGTGTGGTACATACTGTATCTCCGTGTGGTACATACTGTATCTCCGTGTGGTACACACTGTATCTCCACGTTGTACATACTGTATCTCCGTGTGTGGTACATACTGTATCTCCATGTGGTACATACTGTATCTCAATGTGGTTTGAACTGTATCTCTGTGTGGTACATACTGTATCTCCGTGTGGTACATACTGTATCTCCGTGTGGTACGTACTGTATCTCCGTGTGGTACCTACTGTATCTCCGTGTGGTACACACTGTATCTCCATGTTGTACAGTGTATCTCCGTGTGTGGTACATACTGTATCTCCATGTGGTACATACTGTATCTCTGCGTGGTACATACTGTTTATCTGTGTGCTGGTGTACTGTATCTCTTTGTGCTACATACTGTATCTCCGTGTGGTACATACTGTATCTCGGTGTGGTTTGAACTGTATCTCTGTGTGGTACAAACTGTATCTCCGTGTGGTACATACTAGATCTCTGTGTGGTATTGTACTGTATCTCTGTGTGGTGCATACTGTATCTCCGTCTGGTACATACTGTATCTCTGCGTGGTACATACTGTTTCTCTGTGTGCTGGTGTACTGTATCTTTTTGTGCTACATACTGTTTCTCCGTGTGGTACATACTGTATCTCCGTGTGGTACATACTGTATCTCCGCGTGGTACGTACTGTATCTCTGTGTGGTTTGAACTGTATCTCCGTGTGGTACATACTGTATCTCCGTGTGGTACATACTAGATCTCTGTTTAGTATTGTACTGTATCTCTGTGTGCTAGCGTACTGTATCTACGTGTGGTATGTACTGTATCTCTGTGTGGTAAATACTGTATCTCTGTGTGGTATGTACTGTATCTCTGTGTGCTAGCGTACTGTATATCTGTGTGGTTTGAACTGTATCTCCGTTTGGTACATACTATATCTCTGTGTAGTACATACTGTATCTCCGTGTGGTTTGAACAGTATCTCTGTGTGGAATTGTACTGTATCTCTGTGTGGTACATACTGTATCTCTGTGTGCTGGCATACTGTATCTCTGTGTGCTACATACTGTATCTCCGTGTGGTACATACTGTATCTCGGTGTGGTTTGAACTGTATCTCTGTGTGGTACATACTGTATCTCCGTGTGGTACATACTAGATCTCTGTGTGGTATTGTACTGTATCTCTGTGTGGTGCATACTGTATCTCCGTGTGGTACATACTGTATCTCTGCGTGGTACATACTGTTTCTCTGTGTGCTGGTGTACTGTATCTTTTTGTGCTACATACTGTATCTCTGTGTGGTACATACTGTATCTCCGTGTGGTACATACTGTATCTCCGCGTGGTACGTACTGTATCTCTGTGTGGTTTGAACTGTATCTCCGTGTGGTACGTACTGTATCTCCGTGTGGTACATACTAGATCTCTGTTTGGTATTGTACTGTATCTCTGTGTGCTAGCGTACTGTATCTACGTGTGGTATGTACTGTATCTCTGTGTGGTAAATACTGTATCTCTGTGTGGTATGTACTGTATCTCTGTGTGCTAGCGTACTGTATCTCCGTGTGGTTTGAACTGTATCTCCGTTTGGTACATACTGTATCTCTGTGTAGTACATACTGTATCTCCATGTGGTTTGAACAGTATCTCTTTGTGGAATTGTACTGTATCTCTGTGTGGTACATACTGTATCTCTGTGTGGTACATACTGTATCTCTGTGTGCTACATACTGTATCTCCGTGTGGTACATACTGTATCTCGGTGTGGTTTGAACTGTATCTCTGTGTGGTACATACTGTATCTCCGTGTGGTACATACTAGATCTCTGTGTGGTATTGTACTGTATCTCTGTGTGGTGCATACTGTATCTCCGTGTGGTACATACTGTATCTCTGCGTGGTACATACTGTTTCTCTGTGTGCTGGTGTACTGTATCTTTTTGTGCTACATACTGTATCTCTGTGTGGTACATACTGTATCTCCGTGTGGTACATACTGTATCTCCGCGTGGTACGTACTGTATCTCTGTGTGGTTTGAACTGTATCTCCGTGTGGTACGTACTGTATCTCCGTGTGGTACATACTAGATCTCTGTTTGGTATTGTACTGTATCTCTGTGTGCTAGCGTACTGTATCTACGTGTGGTATGTACTGTATCTCTGTGTGGTAAATACTGTATCTCTGTGTGGTATGTACTGTATCTCTGTGTGCTAGCGTACTGTATCTCCGTGTGGTTTGAACTGTATCTCCGTTTGGTACATACTGTATCTCTGTGTAGTACATACTGTATCTCCATGTGGTTTGAACAGTATCTCTTTGTGGAATTGTACTGTATCTCTGTGTGGTACATACTGTATCTCTGTGTGGTACATACTGTATCTCTGTGTGCTGGCATACTGTATCTCTGTGTGTTACATACTGTATCTCCGTGTGGTACATACTGTATCTCCATGTGGTTTGAACTGTATCTCTGCGTGGTACAAACTGTATCTCCGTGCAGTACATACTATATCTCCATGTGGTACGTACTGTAGCTCCGTGTGGTACCTACTGTATCTCCGTGTTGTACACACTGTATCTCCACGTTGTACATACTGTATCTCCGTGTGTGGTACATACTGTATCTCCATGTGGTACATACTGTATCTCTGCGTGGTACATACTGTTTCTCTGTGTGCTGGTGTAATGTATCTCTTTGTGCTACATACTGTATCTCTGTGTGGTACATACTGTATCTCGGTGTGGTTTGAACTGCATCTCTGTGTGTTACATACTGTATCTCCGTTACATACTGTGTGGTACAGCACTACGGCAGTACGGCAGAATAGCTCAGGAGGTAGAGCGGTCGCCTCACAACCGGAAGGTTGCTGGTTTGATCCCCGGCTCTTCCTAGCAAAAACTGTCCTTGAGGAAGACACCCTAACCCTAACTGCTCCCCTCTGTATGAATAGCTGCCCACTGCTCCTAATACTAGGATGGGTTAAATGCAGAGAACACGTTTCACTGTATGTTTACATGTATGTGACCAATAAAGAGGATTCAATCCTCACCATTTGTTGTTTGTTGTTGTTGTTGTACTGTATCTCTGTGTGGTATTGTACTGTATCTCTGTGTGGTACGTACTGTATCTCTGTGTGGTACGTACTGTATCTCTGTGTGGTACATACTAGATCTCTGTGTGTTATTGTACTGTATCTCTGTGTGGTACACACTGTATCTCCACGTTGTACATACTGTATCTCCGTGTGGTACATACTGTATATCTGTGTGCTGGCATACTGTATCTCTGTGTGTTACATACTGTATCTCCGTGTGGTACATACTGTATCTCCATGTGGTTTGAACTGTATCTATGTGTGGTACACACTGTATCTCCGTGTGGTACACACTGTATCTCCGTGTGGTATTGTACTGTATCTCCGTGTGGTACATACTGTATCTCCGTGTGGTTTGAACTGTATATCTGTGTGGTATTGTACTGTATCTCCGTGTGGTACATACTGTATCTCCACGTTGTACATACTGTATCTCCGTGTGTGGTACATACTGTATCTCCATGTGGTACATACTGTATCTCCGTGTGGTTTGAACTGTATCTCTGTGTGGTACATACTGTATCTCTGTGTGGTTTGAACTGTATCTCCGTGTGGTAAATACTGTATCTCCATGTGGTTTGAACTGTATCTCTGTGTGGTATTGTACTGTATCTTTGTGTGGTACATACTGTATATCTGTGTGCTGGCATACTGTATCTCTGTGTGTTACATACTGTATCTCCGTGTGGTACATACTGTATCTCCATGTGGTTTGAACTGTATCTATGTGTGGTACACACTGTATCTCCGTGTGGTACACACTGTATCTCCGTGTGGTATTGTACTGTATCTCCGTGTGGTACATACTGTATCTCCACGTTGTACATACTGTATCTCTGTGTGTGGTACATACTGTATCTCCATGTGGTACATACTGTATCTCCGTGTGGTTTGAACTGTATCTCTGTGTGGTACATACTGTATCTCTGTGTGGTTTGAACTGTATCTCCGTGTGGTACAAACTGTATCTCCGTGCGGTACATAATGTATCTCTGTGTGGTACGTACTGTATCTCCGTGTGGTACCTACTGTATCTCCGTGTGGTTTGAACTGTATCTCTGTGTGGTACATACTGTATCTCCGTGTGGTACATACTGTATCTCCGTGTGGTACACACTGTATCTCCACGTTGTACATACTGTATCTCCGTGTGTGGTACATACTGTATCTCCATGTGGTACATACTGTATCTCAATGTGGTTTGAACTGTATCTCTGTGTGGTACATACTGTATCTCCGTGTGGTACATACTGTATCTCCGTGTGGTACGTACTGTATCTCCGTGTGGTACCTACTGTATCTCCGTGTGGTACACACTGTATCTCCATGTTGTACAGTGTATCTCCGTGTGTGGTACATACTGTATCTCCATGTGGTACATACTGTATCTCTGCGTGGTACATACTGTTTATCTGTGTGCTGGTGTACTGTATCTCTTTGTGCTACATACTGTATCTCCGTGTGGTACATACTGTATCTCGGTGTGGTTTGAACTGTATCTCTGTGTGGTACAAACTGTATCTCCGTGTGGTACATACTAGATCTCTGTGTGGTATTGTACTGTATCTCTGTGTGGTGCATACTGTATCTCCGCGTGGTACGTACTGTATCTCTGTGTGGTTTGAACTGTATCTCCGTGTGGTACATACTGTATCTCCGTGTGGTACATACTAGATCTCTGTTTAGTATTGTACTGTATCTCTGTGTGCTAGCGTACTGTATCTACGTGTGGTATGTACTGTATCTCTGTGTGGTAAATACTGTATCTCTGTGTGGTATGTACTGTATCTCTGTGTGCTAGCGTACTGTATATCTGTGTGGTTTGAACTGTATCTCCGTTTGGTACATACTATATCTCTGTGTAGTACATACTGTATCTCCGTGTGGTTTGAACAGTATCTCTGTGTGGAATTGTACTGTATCTCTGTGTGGTACATACTGTATCTCTGTGTGCTGGCATACTGTATCTCTGTGTGCTACATACTGTATCTCCGTGTGGTACATACTGTATCTCGGTGTGGTTTGAACTGTATCTCTGTGTGGTACATACTGTATCTCCGTGTGGTACATACTAGATCTCTGTGTGGTATTGTACTGTATCTCTGTGTGGTGCATACTGTATCTCCGTGTGGTACATACTGTATCTCTGCGTGGTACATACTGTTTCTCTGTGTGCTGGTGTACTGTATCTTTTTGTGCTACATACTGTTTCTCCGTGTGGTACATACTGTATCTCCGTGTGGTACATACTGTATCTCCGCGTGGTACGTACTGTATCTCTGTGTGGTTTGAACTGTATCTCCGTGTGGTACATACTGTATCTCCGTGTGGTACATACTAGATCTCTGTTTAGTATTGTACTGTATCTCTGTGTGCTAGCGTACTGTATCTACGTGTGGTATGTACTGTATCTCTGTGTGGTAAATACTGTATCTCTGTGTGGTATGTACTGTATCTCTGTGTGCTAGCGTACTGTATATCTGTGTGGTTTGAACTGTATCTCCGTTTGGTACATACTATATCTCTGTGTAGTACATACTGTATCTCCGTGTGGTTTGAACAGTATCTCTGTGTGGAATTGTACTGTATCTCTGTGTGGTACATACTGTATCTCTGTGTGCTGGCATACTGTATCTCTGTGTGCTACATACTGTATCTCCGTGTGGTACATACTGTATCTCGGTGTGGTTTGAACTGTATCTCTGTGTGGTACATACTGTATCTCCGTGTGGTACATACTAGATCTCTGTGTGGTATTGTACTGTATCTCTGTGTGGTGCATACTGTATCTCCGTGTGGTACATACTGTATCTCTGCGTGGTACATACTGTTTCTCTGTGTGCTGGTGTACTGTATCTTTTTGTGCTACATACTGTATCTCTGTGTGGTACATACTGTATCTCCGTGTGGTACATACTGTATCTCCGCGTGGTACGTACTGTATCTCTGTGTGGTTTGAACTGTATCTCCGTGTGGTACGTACTGTATCTCCGTGTGGTACATACTAGATCTCTGTTTGGTATTGTACTGTATCTCTGTGTGCTAGCGTACTGTATCTACGTGTGGTATGTACTGTATCTCTGTGTGGTAAATACTGTATCTCTGTGTGGTATGTACTGTATCTCTGTGTGCTAGCGTACTGTATCTCCGTGTGGTTTGAACTGTATCTCCGTTTGGTACATACTGTATCTCTGTGTAGTACATACTGTATCTCCATGTGGTTTGAACAGTATCTCTTTGTGGAATTGTACTGTATCTCTGTGTGGTACATACTGTATCTCTGTGTGGTACATACTGTATCTCTGTGTGCTACATACTGTATCTCCGTGTGGTACATACTGTATCTCGGTGTGGTTTGAACTGTATCTCTGTGTGGTACATACTGTATCTCCGTGTGGTACATACTAGATCTCTGTGTGGTATTGTACTGTATCTCTGTGTGGTGCATACTGTATCTCCGTGTGGTACATACTGTATCTCTGCGTGGTACATACTGTTTCTCTGTGTGCTGGTGTACTGTATCTTTTTGTGCTACATACTGTATCTCTGTGTGGTACATACTGTATCTCCGTGTGGTACATACTGTATCTCCGCGTGGTACGTACTGTATCTCTGTGTGGTTTGAACTGTATCTCCGTGTGGTACGTACTGTATCTCCGTGTGGTACATACTAGATCTCTGTTTGGTATTGTACTGTATCTCTGTGTGCTAGCGTACTGTATCTACGTGTGGTATGTACTGTATCTCTGTGTGGTAAATACTGTATCTCTGTGTGGTATGTACTGTATCTCTGTGTGCTAGCGTACTGTATCTCCGTGTGGTTTGAACTGTATCTCCGTTTGGTACATACTGTATCTCTGTGTAGTACATACTGTATCTCCATGTGGTTTGAACAGTATCTCTTTGTGGAATTGTACTGTATCTCTGTGTGGTACATACTGTATCTCTGTGTGGTACATACTGTATCTCTGTGTGCTGGCATACTGTATCTCTGTGTGTTACATACTGTATCTCCGTGTGGTACATACTGTATCTCCATGTGGTTTGAACTGTATCTCTGCGTGGTACAAACTGTATCTCCGTGCAGTACATACTATATCTCCATGTGGTACGTACTGTAGCTCCGTGTGGTACCTACTGTATCTCCGTGTTGTACACA
>CM051003.1:36896896-36901896 GCA_027704905.1 Muraenolepis orangiensis
TACAAAGCCAGTTGCTATCGCACTAATGCTATAGAGAAGTATTTCCACACGATGCAATATGCATGCTCAGAGAGCCAGCGGTGAGAGCTCAGTGAGGGGGGGTGGGGGTGGCCCCGACCGTCTCAATATGTTTACCGACAACGGGGCGTCAATCAGGGGGGGGGGTGCCCTCGTTTCAGAAGGTGATCTGTCAGTAGAGTATCGTGCGGTCACCTCTTTTTCCCGCCCGTCCGAACTGTAAACTGACTGTAAACGCCGTTGTCACTTTGCGCAGCGGGTTGCGTCACGGGGGGACCTCAATGCACCCGCTTGGGACGCATAGGCTTCAACATAGAAGCTTGTATTTGGTCCTTATTTTTGGAAATATTTTTACTGTTTGCCCTCCTCCTGGTGTGCTAGACTACCGTCCTATCATTCCGGTGTCCTAGACCATTCCGGTGTCCTAGACTACCGTCCTACCATTCTGGTGTCCTAGACTACCGTCCTACCATTCCGGTGTCCTAGACCATTCCGGTGTCCTAGACTACCCTCGTCCCGACCATTCCGGTGTCCTAGACTACCCCTACCTACCATTCCGGTGTCCTAGACCAGGGGTTCCCAACCTTTTTGTGCCATGGACCGGCAGATACATGAAAAAAATCTCGCGGACCGGTTGTCAATTTTCGTGGACCGGTTGTCATGCGCTCCGCGGCCCGGTGGTTGGGAACCCCTGTCCTAGACTACCCCTACATACCATTCCGGTGTCCTAGACTATCCCTACCTACCATTCCGGTGTCCTTGACTACCCCTCCCTTCCATTCCGGTGTCCTAGACTACCCTCCTCCCTACCATTCCGGTGTCCTAGACTACCCCTACCTACCATTCCGGTGTCCTAGACCATGCTGGTGTCCTAGAATACCCTCCTCCCTACCATTCCGGTGTCTTAGACTACCCCTACCTACCATTCTGGTGTCCTAGACCATTCCGGTGTCCTAGACTACCCTCCTCCCTACCTTTCCGGTGTCCTGGACTACCCCTACCTACCATTCCGGTGTCCTAGACTATGCCTACCTACCATTCCGGTGTCCTAGACTACCCCTCCCTTCCATTCCGGTGTCCTAGACTACCCTCCTCCCTACCATTCCGGTGTCCTAGACTACCCCTACCTACCATTCCGGTGTCCTAGACCATTCCGGTGTCCTAGACTACCCTCCTCCCTACCATTCCGGTGTCCTAGTCTACCCTCCTCCCTACTATTCCGGTGTCCTAGACTACCCTCCTCCCTACCATTCCGGTGTCCTAGACTACCCTCCTCCCTACCATTCCGGTGTCCTAGACCACCCCTACCTACCATTCTTAGGTAACCTTTTTTTTATTTTCAAAACGTTGTGTCCTTATGTTTTCCCAGTCTGTGTGTGTTTTTCCGGCTTCCTTTTCGCGCTGACTCAACTGTCGCTACGGGCGTCCAACACTTCTCGCTTTTCTCCGAATCGACTCTTTTTTTTTCTTTTTTTTTTTCGGGTGAAATAAAGCAACACCCGAAACGCAAGGCAACAGCTTGTCCCGTCCATACCGCTCCCTGCCACCTTAGGCTATGGTTGGTTGTGGTTGTTTTTTTTTTTTCAAATCTTGGCACATGTGACACCGAGTGTACGGTTGCCAGCTCATTTGCGCATCATTAAGAGCGGGAAATTAAGTACTCCAACAACACACACACACACACACACACACACACACACACATACACACACTCAAACACACACACACACACTCAAAGCCCTCTTTACATGTGTTTACGTGTGTTTTGAATCTCTCTTCGAATCACACAAAAATGTACAACTGCTGTTGGAATCGCGACGCATAAAAAGGGGAGATGATTTCTCAAGCAGGTCCGGATAGAACAGTTGTATAAGGGATGATGTGGAAGACAACTGTTGTGTGAGAAAACCCACGACATACACACAACTGTTGTGTTGTGTGTGTGCTGTTGTGAAAACCCCCCCTTACATACATACATATTTGAATGTACAAAAACATCGGCTTTTGCTGTGGTTCTACTTTTGAATTCTACGATTCAAATAGTAATTGTATTATTCAATGTCATTCGCAACATTATCCAAAGCGATACAAAATCATATAAATATATATGTATGTATATATATATATATATATATATATGTTTATATACTGTATATATAATGAGATTTCTCCTTGCTACTAACCGACTAATAACTAATACCCGGCAAACAATATTACATTAGATTAGATTAGATTAAAATGAATTGTCATTGCACAGCAGCACAAGTACAGCGAAAATAATTGAACATCTAAAAGCCAGAGTGCAAATGTTTACAGTAAAGTTTGCATGGTGATATAATATAAATTACAGTTAAATGTACAGGATAAAAAGACAGACAATTTGGGTAAAGTTCTCTTTATGCACCTTGGAAACAACCCAAACAATGAGCAGAGAGAGAGAGAGAGAGAGAAAGAGAGAGAGAGAGAGAGAGAGAGAGAGAGAGAGAGAGAGAGAGAGAGAGAGAGAGAGAGAGAGAGAGAGAGAGAGAGAGAGAGAGAGAGAGAGAGAGAGAGAGAGGGAGAGGGAGAGGGAGAGAGAGAGAGAGAGAGAGAGAGAGAGAGAGAGAGAGAGAGAGGGGGAGAGAGAGAGAGAGAGAGAGAGAGAGAGAGAGAGAGAGAGAGAGAGAGAGAGAGAGAGAGAGAGAGAGAGGGAGAGAGAGAGGGAGAGAGAGAGAGAGAGAGAGAGAGAGAGAGAGAGAGAGAGAGAGAGAGAGAGAGAGAGAGAGAGAGAGAGGGAGAGAGAGAGGGAGAGAGAGAGAGAGAGAGAGAGAGAGAGAGAGAGAGAGAGAGAGAGAGAGGAGAGAGAGAGAGGAGAGAGAGAGAGAGAGAGAGAGAGAGAGAGAGAGAGAGAGAGAGAGAGAGAGAGTGAGAGAGAGAGAGGGAGAGGGAGAGGGAGAGGGAGAGAGAGAGGGAGAGGGACTTGGCAGGTTGTAGCGGTAAACTGTGGCCATGACAGAGACAGACTGAGGGTGACCAAAAGCAGAAGAAATGAATATGGAGATGAATGGAGAATTTAAATTGAGAGCAAAGCAAACACACACACACACACTAGAGGCAGTTGGCAGAAATCCCGCCAAAAGTCTGTCACTATTATATTCTACACTAGACAATAACATCTAGAACATAGAACATAACGTCTAGAACATAGAACCGTAACGCCTAGAACATAGAACCATAAAGTCTAGAACATATAACCGTAACATCTACAACACAGAACCGTAACGTCTAGAACATAGAACCATAACGTCTAGAACATAGAACCATAACGTCTAGAACATAGAACATAACGTCTAGAACATAGAACCATAACAAACAAAAACATCTAGAACATAGTACCATAATGTCTAGAACACAGACCATAACGTTTAGAACATAGAACCATAACGTCTAGATCATAGAACATAACGTCTAAAACACAGAACCATAACGTCTAGAACATAGAACATAACGTCTAGAACATAGAACCATAACAAACCATAATGTCTAGAACATAGAACCATAACAAACCATAATGTCTAGAACATAGAACCATAACATCTAGAACACACACCATAACGTCTAGAACATAGAACCATAACATCTAGAACATAAAACCATAACATCTAGAACATAGAACATTAACGTCTAGGACATAGATCATAACGTCTAGAACATAGAACCATAATGTCTAGAACATAGAACATAATGTCTACAACATAGAACATAACATCTAGAACATAGAACCATAACATCTAGAACATAGAACCATAACGTCTAGAACACAGACCATAACGTCTAGAATATAGAACATAACATCTAGAACATAAAACCATAACGTCTAGAACATAGAACCATAACATCTAGAACACAGACCATAACGTCTAGAACATAGAACTATAACGTCTAGAACATAGAACCATAACGGCTAGAACATAGAACCATAACATCTAGAACACAGCACCATAACGTCTAGGACATAGAACCATAACATCTAGAACATAGGACCATAACGTCTAGAACATAGATTATAACATCTAGAACATAGAACCATAACATCTAGAATATAGAACATAATGTCTACATCATAGAACATAACGTCTAGAACATAGAACCATAACGCCTAGAACATAGAACCATAACGTCTAGAACATAGAACCATAACATCTAGAACAGAACCATAACGTCTAGAATACAGACCATAACGTTTAGAACATAGAACATAATGTCTAGAACATAGAACATAAGGTCTAGAACATAGAACCCTAACGTGTAGAACATAGAACCGTAATGTATAGAACATAGAACCATAATATTTAGAACATAGATCCATAACGTCTAGAACATAGAAACATAACATCTGGTTTGGTTTGGTCCGGCGTTGGTTTTTTTTGGCCGCTCAGAGATGACATTTTGCTGCTACAGTTGACATTTTTGCCTTAACTGTAAATGTCAGTAAATCAGCGGATTCACTGAAGGGTCAGTTTACTCCGCTAGTACTGTTTAGCTTACTGGGTTAATGTTGTTTGTTGTTGTTTGTTTGTTTGTTCTTCTTGTTCTTGACGGGTTTTTGTCACTATGTCAGCATTTAGCTGTCGTAGCGACAAGCTAAAGATGGGGGGGGGGGCTTATTTTCCACTATTGGTTATAAAAAGTTTAAGCTGAAGCAGTGCTTAAACAAACGATAATACAACACATCTATGTTTTAAGATAGATATATTTAGAATAGAACATCTGGGGTTTGGGTTAAGCAATTGGTTGAAGACATCTTTGAGTTCTCTGGATGACGAACAATGTAAACAAAGAACCACAAACTACTGAAATAGGTTTACAAAAGTAGATAATCAAAGATAATGCAAATGTTTACTAGGATAGAATACATAGAGTCTATTATACAACAAAAAATGTGCGCGATATATACGTATATATACGTATATATCGCTGCATTCGCCGCTCGTGGGTATTGA
>CM051003.1:36911896-36944396 GCA_027704905.1 Muraenolepis orangiensis
GCAGATTAGTAATTGTGTAAAACTGTTTTGCACGTTGCGAGTAGTAAAGTAAAGTCATGTACGGCTGGCCCACTGCGGGAAAACAAAAAGATCCATTTCCAGATCTTTATTTCATGCATTCATTCCTTTTCAATGTCATTTATAAATTTATCTTTGCGCTTTGTTGCATGGTTGGTTGCTTGGTTGTTGTACCTACAGTGTAGGTATGGATGGATTGTTGCTGTATGAAATTGGTTTATTTGCCACACCCTCCAGGAACGTCCCGACATCAAAACTGAAAGTGTGTATACCTGCCTAAGGAGACGGTATGAGTCCTGTGTGTCTAGCGGTGTAGACCTGCCCAGGAGACGGTATAAGTCCTGTGTGTCTAGTGGTGTATACCTGCCTAAGGAGACGTTATGAGTCCTGTGTGTCTAGTGGTGTATACCTGCCCAGGAGACGGTATGAGTCCTGTCTGTCTAGCGGTGTAGACCTGCCCAGGAGACGGTATGAGTCCTGTGTGTCTAGTGGTGTATACCTGCCTAAGGAGACGGTATGAGTCCTGTGTGTCTAGTGGTGTATACTTGCCTAAGGAGACAGTATGAGTCCTGTGTGTCTAGTGGTGTATACCTGCCTAAGGAGACGGTATGAGTCCTGTGTGTTTAGTGGTGTATACCTGCCCAGGAGACGGTATGAGTCCTGTGTGTCTAGCGGTATAGACCTGCCCAGGAGACGGTATGAGTCCTGTGTGTCTAGTGGTGTATACCTGCCCAGCAGACGGTATGAGTCCTGTGTGTCTAGTGGTGTATACCTGCCCAGGAGACGGTATGAGTCCTGTGTGTCTAGTGGCGTATACCTGCCCAGGAGACGGTATGAGTCCTGTGTGTCTAGTGGTGTATACCTGCCCAGGAGACGGTATGAGTCCTGTGTGTCTAGTGGTGTAGACCTGCCCAGGAGACGGTATGAGTCCTGTGTGTCTAGTGGTGTATACCTGCCCAGGAGACGGTATGAGTCCTGTGTGTCTAGTGGTGTATACCTGCCCAGGAGACGGTATGAGTCCTATGTGTCTAGCGCTGTATACCTGCCTAAGGAGACGGTATGAGTCCTGTGTTTCTAGTGGTGTATACCTGCCTAAGAAGACGGTATGAGTCCTGTGTTTCTAGTGGTGTATACCTGCCTAAGGAGACGGTATGAGTCCTTTTTGTCTAGTGGTGTAGACCTGCCCAGGAGACGGTATGAGTCCTGTGTGTCTAGTGGTGTAGACCTGCCCAGGAGACGGTATGAGTCCTGTGTGTCTAGTGGTGTATACCTGCCCAGGAGACGGTATGAGTCCTGTGTGTCTAGTGGTGTATACCTGCCTAAGGAGACGTTATGAGTCCTGTGTGTCTAGTGGTGTATACCTGCCCAGGAGACGTTATGAGTCCTGTGTGTCTAGCGGTGTATACCTGCCTAAGGAGACGGTATGAGTCCTGTGTGTCTAGTGGTGTATACCTGCCTAAGGAGACGGTATGAGTCCCGTGTGTCTAGCGGTGTATACCTACCCAGGAGACGGTATGAGTGCTGTGTGTCTCGTGGTGTATACCTGCCTAAGAAGACGGTATGAGCCCTGTGTGTCTAGTGGTGTATACCTGCCTAAGAAGACGGTATGAGCCCTGTGTGTCTAGCGGTGTATACCTGCCCAGGAGACGTTATGAGTCCTGTGTGTCTAGTGGTGTATACCTGCCTAAGGAGATGGTATGAGTCCTGTGTGTCTAGTGGTGTAGACCTGCCCAGGAGACGGTATGAGTCCTGTGTGTCTAGCGGTGTATACCTGCCCAGGAGACCGTATGAGCCCTGTGTGTCTAGTGTTGTATATCTGCACAGGAGACGGTATGAGTCCTGTGTGTCTAGTGGTGTATACCTGCCTAAGGAGACTTTATGAGTCCTGTGTGTCTAGTGGTGTATACCTGCCCAGGAGACGGTATGAGTCCTGTGTGTCTAGTGGTATATACCTGCCTAAGGAGATGGTATGAGCCCTGTGTGTCTAGCGGTGTATAGCTGCCTAAGGAGACGGTATGAGTCCTGTGTGTCTAGTGTTGTAGACCTGCCTAAGGAGACGGTATGAGTCCTGTGTGTCTAGTGGTGTGTATACCTGCCTAAGGAGATGGTATAAGTCCCAGTGTGTGTCTAGTGGTGTGTATACCTGCCTAAGGAGACAGTATGAGTCCCAGTGTGTGTCTAGTGGTGTCTATACCTGCCTAAGGAGACGGTATGAGTCCCAGTGTGTGTCTAGAGGTGTGTATACCTGCCCAAGGAGACGGTATGAGTCCCAGTGTGTGTCTAGTGGTGTGTATACCTGCCTAAGGAGACAGTATGTGTCCCAGTGTGTGTCTAGCAGTGTGTATACCTGCCTAAGGAGACGGTATGTGTCCCAGTTTGTGTCTAGTGGTGTGTATACCTGCCTAAGGAGACGGTATGAGTCCCAGTGTGTGTCTAGTGGTCTGTATACCTGCCTAAGGAGACAGTATGAGTCCCGTGTGTCTAGCGGTGTATACCTGCCCAGGAGACGTTATGAGTCCTGTGTGTCTTGTGGTGTAGACCTGCCCAGGAGACGGTATGAGTCCTGTGTGTCTAGCGGTGTATACCTGCCTAAGGAGGCGGTATGAGTCCTGTGTGTCTAGCGGTGTATACCTGCCCAGGAGACGATATGAGTCCTGTGTGTCTAGTGGTGTATACCTGCCTAAGACGACGGTATGAGCCCTGTGTGTCTAGTGGTGTATACCTGCCTAAGAAGACGGTATGAGCCCTGTGTGTCTAGCAGTGTATACCTGCCCAGGAGACGTTATGAGTCCTGTGTGTCTTGTGGTGTAGACCTGCCCAGGAGACGGTATGAGTCCTGTGTGTCTAGCGGTGTATACCTGCCCAGGAGACCGTATGAGCCCTGTGTGTCTAGTGGTGTATATCTGCCCAGGAGACGTTATGAGTCCTGTGTGTCTAGTGGTGTATACCTGCCCAGGAGACGGTATGAGTCCTGTGTGTCTAGTGGTGTATACCTGCCTAAGGCGATGGTATAAGTCCTGTGTGTCTAGCGGTGTATAGCTGCCTAAGGAGACGGTATGAGTCCTGTGTGTCTAGTGATGTAGACCTGCCTAAGGAGACGGTATGAGTCCTGTGTGTCTATTGGTGTGTATACCTGCCTAAGGAGACGGTATAAGTCCCAGTGTGTGTCTAGTGGTGTGTATACCTGCCTAAGGAGCCAGTATGAGTCCCAGTGTGTGTCTAGTGGTGTGTATACCTGCCTAAGGAGACGGTATTAGTCCCAGTGTGTGTCTAGAGGTGTGTATACCTGCCTAAGGAGACGGTATGAGTCCCAGTTTGTGTCTAGCGGTGTGTATACCTGCCTAAGGAGACGGTATGAGTCCCAGTGTGTGTCTAGTGGTCTGTATACCTGCCTAAGGAGACGGTATGAGTCCCAGTTTGTGTCTAGCGGTGTGTATACCTGCCTAAGGAGACAGCATGAGTCCCAGTGTGTGTCTAGCAGTGTGTATACCTGCCTAAGGAGATGGTATGAGTCCCAGTTTGTGTCTAGCGGTGTGTATACCTGCCCCAGGAGACATAATAAATATTGTGAGTCTAGCTATCAAGCAAAAACTGTCGGTCAAAAGCATTCCTCTCTATAGAGCTATAAAAGCATCTTATTCATTTAAAAAATATTATTTATATTATTATTAATATTAATACACATCCATAGAGCATCTATACCATTTTAGGTTAGTGGTTTTGTTTTTTAATTTGATTGCTGATTATGAGCTTAGATGAGTGCTTAAAAACACAAAAAAAAATAGGTTATCCACAGATACTATGTGAATACCTAATAACAGATTTTACAACTGACATATATATATACATATATATATATACATATATATACATATACATATATATATATACATATATATATGTATATATATATATATATATTGTGAGCGCCCACGCTCAAGAAGACACAAAAATGGCTTGTTTTTGAGGTTTTAACAAAAAATGTCCTTTTATTTCGCTATAACTTGGGGGTTAAGGTAAGGGATGAAAAGTAACGAAAACTAGTCTTCGGCGTTTAACGCCTGGTCTGCGGTCCTCTCACCCTCTGGCGGCTTCCCGAGCTCCTGGGTGAGATGGCTTCTCCTTTACTCCCGGTCACAAACAAAACGGCAGTACAGCAGGTAACCACATGGCTGGACCTCTCGGCAGCAAGGTCTCACTCCGTTCACCCCCCTTTCCAAACAACCTGTGTGTTTTAAGCTCCGGGTTTACTCCGGTGCTTATTGTTCCCAGCTGGGGGTTTCAATCCGGAAACTCATTCACCTTCCCCCCGGGTCCTAAAGCCCTCCAAGTATCTCCCTCGGCAGATATATGCCCCCAACAATGTTACCGAAGGTAAGTCTCCTCTTGTTGGCTCTGGTGGGACCCCAAGGGTAGCTTGGGGTACCACATATCCTTCCCCTCAACATCAGAGCACTACTGGCAGGCACAGACCACAAGCATTCTGATCTTCGGGACAGGGCATCTGCGTTCCCATGTAGCCTCCCTGCTCTGTGTTCCACCTTAAACCTGAAATTCTGAAGCTCCAAGATCCACCGGGTTACTCGGGAAGTTTTTTCCACTTCAGAGGTGCATGATCCATTACCAGTGTGAATTCCCTAAGATTAAGTAGTACTTAAGTTTGTCTGCAGCCCATTTCATTGCTAGGCATTCCTTCTCCACTTTTGTGTAGTTTCCTTCATGCTGTAGCAATTTACGGCTGATGTATGTAATAGGCTGCTCTACATCATCTTTTACCTGAGACAGCAAAAAACATTCCGCTTCTTCAGTCCATTTTAAACTGCGCTTCCCCTCTTTCTTGGTCAATTCAAACAGTGGAGCTGCTAGGGATGCAAAGTTGGGTACAAACTGTCGGTAATATCCCACCAGACCCAAGAAAGTTCTAACCTGTCGCTTTGTGCCTGGCTGTGGCCATGTGGCGATGGCCTCCACCTTGGATGACTGAGGTCGCACACAGCCTCTTCCTACCGTGTAGCCCAGATAGTCAGTCTCCTCCAGGCCCAGATGAGACTTTGCTGCTTTGGCTGTCAGCCCCGCATCTCGTAATGCCCCCAAGACGGCCTCCAATCGATGTAGATGGGTCTGCCAATCCGTGCTCTGGACTACAATATTGTCTATATAGGCTGCTGCATATTCCCTGTGGGGTCTAAGAACTTTAACCATTAGCCTTTGGAAAGTAGCTGGGGCCCCATGGACCCCAAATGGTAAAACTGTGTAGTGGAAGAGACCATCAGGTGATGCAAAGGCAGTTTTCTCTTTAGCCCTGCCTGTGAGTGGCACTTGCCAATAACCATGTGTAAGGTCGAGGGTGCTAATGAATCTGGCAGGCCCCAATCTCTCTAGCAGCTCATCTACTCTGGGCATTGGATAAACATCCAACTTGGAGATTGCATTGAGCTGTCTAAAGTCATCAGCAGCTCGGTCAGGTCTTGAACCTGCTGTGGCGACAGTTGCTCTCCCATGGGGACTTTAGGAGGTTCCTGTGAGGGCTGGTGAGTAGACATGTAGATAGTGCATGTACCTGTATCTGCATCGGTTCATGCCATCTTTTTAACAGGTTAACATGGTATATTTGACTGGACTGTCTCCTCCAAAGCTGTCTAACTTTATAATTGACTTGACCAACCCTTTCCACCACCTCATTGTTGAGCACAGCCACCCTCCAGGCCTGGGCCAAATTTGGATCCTGCTGCTGCTCACGGCTGAATTCTGTGGCGACCCCTGGAGTCTCCGGTTGGAATTGGAGTAACTCTGAGAAACGCTCCCCGGTGCCCCTCTCTCCGCTTCCGTAGGGTTGCCCTGGCTCCTGTGGTTGGGGTGCAGGGGTTTGCCTCGTTCTAGGGCGGCCTACCAGGGGATTTGGCTCTTCCTCTTCTGGACTGACCGGTGATTCGTTATCGGAGGGGGCCGCCCAGGCTTGGTGAACTTTCTGTGGCTTCCGCCATTTAGACCGCTTCTTTGGCCCCTTTCCTCTGTCCGGTTGGGGGTCTTCCCAATATCTCGCAAACAGGGGGAAGTCTCTGCCTATTAGCACTGGTACAGGTAAACCTGGAACCACTCCAACTCTTACTGTTACTGTTCCTTTTGGGGACTGGATTCTCACCGTGCTTGTGGGATAAGTCTTCGCGTCCCCATGTATGCATGCTACTGCCACTGGTTCACCTTGTTGCTCGTTCACAAAGTCAGGGCGGACCAGTGTGATGACACTCCCCGAGTCCAGCAGGGCCTCCGTATCCTTAACCATGATCCTCACTGGGAAACGGGGGGCCGACTCACAGGCCTCCACCCAACCCCTGCTGAGATATCCACATGGAAAGAACGCCATAGAACACTCGGCTGTTGGCATGGACTCATCTCTTTCCGGGCACTCTCTCAGAAAATGCCCCTCCTTACCACACCCGTAACAGCGTCTATCTTCCAGAGAACTTCTTGGTAGGGGCCGCCCCCATCTGCTCCCTGAAGGCTCCATCATTCTCCGGTTCAAGTTTCCACCCAACCTAGGATGGCCTGTTCTCTCGAGCTTCACAGGGCTGTTTCGGCTGTCTGCCTTTGTTGGCTTCATTAGTTCCTGGGTGACCCGGTGGTTTTCCAACAACGCAATCAGTTGATCAAGATCCGGGGCCCCTTGCTGGGATATGCACTTCTTCGCATCATTGGGCAGCAACCTTACGCATCAGTCTAGCACCACCCGTTCAACCGGTAGTGGTCCGTCTCCCTCTATGAGCCACGTCCTGACCAGACGGTGTAGTGCTTTGACCTGGGGCTGAGCTGGAGCCGTGGGATCGTAGGCCCATTAGTGGAACCTTAGGGCTTTTGTTAGTAGACTGTAGCCATACTGTGCTAGAATGTTTCCTTTAAGCTCTGTATAATTGGCTGGCTCTCGGGCTGACAGGTCCCTGCATGCCAGTTGGGCCTCACCCTGTTAAAAAAGGAGTCAAAACGTGGGCCCATTCCTCTCTCGGCCACTGCTCCCTGATGGCAACTCGTTCAAAGAGTTCCAGGTAAGATTCAATATCATCCTCTGCTGTTAACTTTGTCCGTACCTTTTCAGGAGTTCTTTGCGTTGTGCGATCACAGAGCTCTGTGATGGCCTTCTGCAATGTTTGTTGCGTCTGCAACACTGTTGTCAGCACCTCCCTTAATTCTGGATCCATGTCTTCAGTTTGCTGGCGGCTGTGAGCTGGGTCAAAATGCCCACATCCTCCACCATAGGTGAGCGCCCACGCTCAAGAAGACACAAAAACGGCTTGTTTTTGAGGTTTAAACAAAAATGTCCTTTTATTTCGCTATAACTTGGGCGTTAAGGTAAGGGATGAAAAGTAACGAAAACTAGTCTTCGGCGTTTAACGCCTGGTCTGCGGTCCTCTCACCCTCTGGCGGCTTCCCGAGCTCCTGGGTGAGATGGCTTCTCCTTTACTCCCGGTCACAAACAAAACGGCAGTACAGCAGGTAACCACATGGCTGGACCTCTCGGCAGCAAGGTCTCACTCCGTTCACCCCCCTTTCCAAACAACCTGTGTGTTTTAAGCTCCGGGTTTACTCCGGTGCTTATTGTTCCCAGCTGGGGGTTTCAATCCGGAAACTCATTCACCTTCCCCCCGGGTCCTAAAGCCCTCCAAGTATCTCCCTCGGGAGATATATGCTGTTTTATTAAAATGTTAGTAGTCGTGTCGAAACATTCGTTTTCGGCTATTCCGTGTGCAGAGGCACTTCTCATCTCATCTTAACTGTTCAAAGATACGCTCATCATCTTAATATATTTCTCCAGCATCCTAATATTTCTCCACCATCTTAATATTTCTCGGAGGTTGTTAGGATCCAGGCTTCCATTTATCGAATGTTGTTCACACAATACAGCAAAAATTTAATGTACACCCACATAAAAAAATCGACTATCTTGCCAGAATAATCGAACAATGACCTATTGTTATATATATTATAATATATATATTTATATATATTGGCTGATGGAGATATGATCTGGACCAATATGTAACAAAGGACGTTCATATTTTAGGTATAGTATATATATTTGTCAAGGAATGTTTTTATAATATAATATTTTTGATAATATTTTAGATTATTAACTGTAAATGAACTGTGCATCCTTAAAAATACACGTATATGCTTTTCCAAAATCGTTCCAAAAAATTCTTGTGGTCACCACCACAAAATTGTGAAGAAGAAGAAATGAAGACCACAATAAAAAATAAATTAAAAAAAGACCACAATGCAAAGCACCTTCTAACACACACACACACACAGATAGATAGATAGATAGATAGATAGATAGATAGATAGATAGATAGATAGATAGATAGATAGATAGATAGATAGATAGATAGATAGATAGATAGATAGATAGATAGATAGATAGATAGATAGATAGATAGATAGATAGAAAGATATATAGATAGATAGATAGATAGATAGATAGATAGATAGATAGATAGATAGATAGATAGATAGATAGATAGATAGATAGATAGATAGATAGATAGATAGATAGATAGATAGATAGACAATATCCGATTAATATCCGTTAATCTTGCTAAGTCACATTATGTATTTACGTTACTTTACTTTCCTGACAATATCGTTATCCGTTCTATTTCTGTTCACTGTGTGTCTAAACCCCGGCTAATGCAGGGTAATGAACCAGAGGTAATGAACCAATCAATCAATCAATTACATTGATTTGAAATGGGAGTCTGACACATCAAATAAGTTTTGCTAATTGTTAAAAAGGGAAAACTTTGCCATGTTTTTTTTTGGGTGAATGCAAGAGTGTGAGAGAGAGAGAGAGAGAGAGAGAGAGAGAGAGAGAGCAGTCGTCCATCCCCAAAGCGATAGAATACCTAGTGTGGATATACCCTACTACTACGAAAGCAGGCAGGCAGGCAGGCAGTGCCTTCTCCTCTGGGGTAACTGGGTGGTCTTATTGCTTTGGTCGGCCATTTTGGCGCCCCCCCCTTCCTACTGAAATGACTCATATGACTCAAATGACTCAACCGACTCAATTGACTGAAAAGACTGAAATGACTGACATGACTCAAATGACTCCAATGACTCCAATGACTCCAATGACTCAAATGACTCAAATGAAGCCATCGAAACGTTGCAAAAAGTCCATCCATCGCCATCCTCTGCAGTCATATTCTGGGGTGCAGTCTGGGGGTTCTAGACCACGCCCCCTTGTTACCTTTGAGCATCTAGACCACGCCCCCCCTGGCTACCTTTTACCACGCCCCCTGGCTACCTTTGAGCACCTAGACCACACCCCTTTGCTACATTTGAACACCTAGACCACGCCCCCTGGCTACCTTGGAGCACCTAGACCACACCCCCCTGGCTACCTTTGAGCACCTAGACCACGCCCCCCCTGGCTACCTTTGAGCACCTAGACCACGCCCCCCCTGGCTACCTTTGAGCACCTAGACCACGCCCCCCTGGCTACCTTTGAGCACCTTGTCCACGCCCCCATGGCTACCTTTGAGCACCTAGACCACGCCCCCATGGATAACTTTGAGCACCTTGTCCACGCCCCCCTGGCTACCTTTGAGGACCTAGACCACGCCCCCCTGGCTACCTTTTAGCACCTTGTCCACGCCCCCCTGGCTACCTTTGAGCACCTAGACCACGCCCCCCTGGCTACCTTTGAGCACCTTGTCCACGCCCCCCTGGCTACCTTTGAGCACCTAGACCACGCCCCCCTGGCTACCTTTGAGCACCTTGTCCACGCCCCCCTGGCTACCTTTGAGCACCTAGACCACGCCCCCCTGGCTACCTTTGAGCACCTTGTCCACGCCCCCCTGGCTACCTTTGAGCACCTAGACCACGCCCCCCTGGCTACCTTTGAGCACCTTGTCCACGCCCCCCTGGCTACCTTTGAGCACCTTGTCCACGCCCCCCTGGCTACCTTTGAGCACCTTGTCCACGCCCCCCTGGCTACCTTTGAGCACCTTGTCCACGCCCCCCTGGCTACCTTTGAGCACCTTGTCCACGCCCCCCTGGCTACCTTTGAGCACCTTGTCCACGCCCCCCTGGCTACCTTTGAGCACCTTGTCCACGCCCCCCCTGGCTACCTTTGAGCACCTTGTCCATGCCCCCTGGCTACCTTTGAGCACCTTGTCCACACCCCCTGGCTACCTTTGAGCACCTAGACCATAGGTGTCAAACTCAAGGCCCGCGGCCCGGATCCGGCCCGCCACGTAATTTGATGTGGCCCGCGAGAGCTTAATTGTATTAAAATAAAAGTATAATCTGCTTTACAGCGTACAGTGACAATAAACTACATCTCCCACAATGCATGTCGATTTTGCGCGCAAAATTACGGCAAATGACGGCCGCTAGATTGCAGTTTTTCCATTTTGGCATTTAACTAGAAAAATATCTACAAATAATCCAACATGTCCAAGAAGAGAAAAATGTATGCAGAGGGAAGGCAATTTAATGAAATTTGGGAAAGTGTTTGTGTACATGTTTGTGCTTCAAGGAGAGAAACCAGTATGTCTTCTGTGTCATGAGGCAGTTTCGGTGATGAAGGAATACAATTTACGTTGGCATTTTGACACGAAACACAGAGCTAAGTATGCAAAATTTAGCCTCCAAAAAAACCCAAAAATGGTCCAAGCATACATACATAAACACAGCAGAATATGTTTACAAAAGCTAATGCCAAAAATGATGCAGCAGTGAAAGCCAGCTTTATTGCAGCTGAAGAAATCGCCCGCGCTTCCAAGTATTTTTCAGAGGGTGAATTTATGAAGCGGTGCATGCTGAAGGTATGTGAGCAGGTATGCCCCGACCAGATGCAGACTTTTAGCAATGTCAGTTTGTCAAGAAACACCATCGCAGACCGAGTTAAGGAACTAGCAGGCAATCTGACAACACAGCTGGCCGAAGAGACACACAGTTACCTGGCTTTTTCATTAGCTGTTGATGAAAGTACAGACAACACGGATACAGCGCATCTATCCATTTTCATAAGAGGCGTGAAGGCAGACTTCACTCTCAGTGAGGAGCTCTTGGATGTAGCTGCAATGCATGGGACGATGACGGGGAGGGACATTTTTGATGCGGTTGAGAAGTCTGTGAGTAAAACTAAATTACCCTGGGAAAAGTTGGCGGGGTTAACTACCGATGGCGCACCTGCGATGTGTGGGGGAAAAAGAGGCTTGGTTGGACTAGTAAAGGAGAAAATGCAAGAAAGTAACTGCCACACACCTCTGATAACTTATCATTGCATTATTCACCAAGAAGCTCTGCGTGGAAAGCTTCTGGAACTGAATAATATAATGACCACGGCCATGAAAACAGTGAACTTCATTCGGGCGCACGGCCTGAATCACCGCCAGTTCCAGCTGTTTTTGAAGGTGGTGGGCTCGGAGCATGGAGATGTGCCGTACCATACAGAAATAAGGTGGCTGAGTAGAAGCGCGGTAAAGGAAAACCCTTGCCTGAACTCTCAGATCCAAACTGGCTGTGTGATTTTGGTATGTTGTGTGACATAACGGGGCATCTCACACAACTGAATCAGAGGCTGCAGGGACGCAAACAAGTCATCACGCAGATATATAACATGATCACAGCTTTCCAGCGTAAACTACAGCTATGGAAGGCCCAACTGGAACAAGACAATCTTGCCCACTTTCCTGTCTGTCAGAGCATCTCAGCCTCAGTTTGTGGTGCTTTTTCATGCGCTCGGTTAGCTACCAAAGTGAACCGGTTAACGAATGAATTGGATCGGCGCTTCTCTGACTTTAGAACACAGCACTCAGGCTTTTCCATCTTTGCCAATCCTTTCACCGCCGACGTCGACAGTGCGCCCCATCTCCTTCAGATGGAGTTAATAGAGCTTCAAAGCAACAGCGGCCTGAGAGCAAAGTTCCAGGATGCTGCAATCGAGGAATTTTACGGTCTCCTCCCACCCGCTTTGATGCCACAGCTCCGACTTCATGCCCGTGTTCTGTCCATGTTTGGGAGCACCTACCTTTACAAACAGATGTTTTCAATAATGAATCTAAACAAGACCGAAGCACAGATCAC
This sequence comes from Muraenolepis orangiensis, assembly GCA_027704905.1. Classification (NCBI taxonomy): domain Eukaryota; kingdom Metazoa; phylum Chordata; class Actinopteri; order Gadiformes; family Muraenolepididae; genus Muraenolepis; species Muraenolepis orangiensis. The sequence goes on from CM051003.1 coordinate 36,924,002, forward strand.
GCATCACCAATGACAACCTCCACGCTGTTCTACGGATTGCTACAGCACAAGACCTGAAGCCAGACATTGACGGACTGACCACGGGAAAACGGTGTCAGGCATCCGGCCAGAAAACAAATAGGTAAACATTTTTAAAAACCTGAATTAAAAATATAATAAAATGTTTTTCAACCATGAATAAGCACAGTGTAATATGTGTGCAATTTAATGATTGTGCTTGCATTTTGTTTTGTGTTTGTTATTTTCAGAACATGATCAAGATGAGGATGGTGTGTGATATGGTGTCCTAGGGATCTACTTGGTGTGTTCAAGGTCAAGCAGCATCACAGCTTCACCCAGAACTTGACCAGTATAGTTGTGAACTGAGACAACCCTTATTGTTATTTTGAGTTAATTACATATACTACTTTGTATGTCTAGTAATGTATTCAGTGTGTTCAGGTGTATGTGTTCATGCAGCCAAATGTTTACTGATTTATTCCTAACAGAGCAATGTGCCTGCTTTATGTTAATGTATGTATAATATTTGTACATTTCAATAAATAATAATCAAATGCAGTGACAGTTATTTAATCTGTTAAGGATTAGTTATACGTACAGTCTTACAGATACAACTGGCCCTTTTAGGTCAACCATAATGCTGATGTGGCCCGGGGTGAAAATTAGTTTGACACCCCTGACCTAGAGCATGTCCCCTGGCTACCTTTGAGCACCTAGACCACGCCCCCCTCCGGCTACCTTTGAGCACCTAGACCACTCCCCCTGGCTACCTTTGAAAAACTGGACCACGCCCCCTGGTTACCTTTGAACAACTAGTCCACGCCCCCTGGCTACCTTTGACCACTTAGACCACGCCCCCTGGCTACCTTTGACCACTTAGACCACGCCCCCCTTCTTTTATGTTCATTTTTATTGTGCATAATATTATTTTTATAATATTGTGTTTTAGAAATTCATCGTGCGGGAGGGAATGGGGAAATAAGCGTTCCATTGTACATTGTTGCAAATGGCCAATAAAAACATCTTGAAATCTTGAATGTTGAATCTTGTGTTGTCATGTTGTGGAGAAATTCAGCTTGTTGACTGCCATGTTGTTCTTCCTGGTCACCAAGGATTTCAACTACGCATTTGGTGACCCCGAAAAACAACAACAGATTTTACGGCAAGCTAAAATTGCCCTGACACTACGGAAGAGCATTAGGGCCAGGCATAAAAAAAAAATGAGAGAGAAGATTTTTTTTTATTTTGTATGTCAAGAATAAAGTCGTAATGTCGAGAATAAAGTCGAAATGTCAAGAATAAAGTCGTAATGTCGAGAATAAAGTCAAAATGTCAAGAATAAAGTCGTAATGTCGAGAATAAAGTCGTAATGTCGAGAATAAAGTCAAAATGTCAAGAATAAAGTCGTAATGTCGAGAATAAAGTCAAAATGTCAAGAATAAAGTCGTAATGTCGAGAATAAAGTCGAAATGTCAAGAACAAAGTTGTAATGTCAAGAATAAAGTCGTAATGTCGAGAATAAAGTCGAAATGTCGAGAAAAATAACGGCCTCCAACTCAACTCCCCTTCAACTGACCTCCCCTCCAACTCAACTCCCCTCCAACTCACCTCCCCTCCAACTCACCTCCCCTCCAACTCAACTCCCCTCCAACTCAACTCCCCTTCAACTCACCTCCTCTCCAACTCAACTCCCCATCAACTCACCTCCCCTCCAACTCAACTCCCCTCCAACTCAACTCCCCTTCCAACTCAACTCCCCTTCAACTCAACTCCCCTCCAACTCAACTCCCCTTCAACTCAACTCCCCTCCAACTCAACTCCCCTTAAACTCAACACCCCTCCAACTCAACTCCCCTTCCAACTCAACTCCCCTCCAACTCACCTCCCCTCCCCTCCAACTCACCTCCCCTCCAACTCAACTCCCCTCCAACTCAACTCCCCTTCAACTCAACTCCCCTCCAACTCAACTCCCCTTCCAACTCAACTCCCCTCCAACTCAACTCCCCTTCAACTCACCTCCCCTCCAACTCAACTCCCCTCCAACTCAACTCCCCTCCAACTCACCTCCCCTCCAACTCAACTCCCCTCCAACTCAACTCCCCTTCAACTCACCTCCCCTCCAACTCAACTCCCCTTCAACTCACCTCCCCTCCAACTCAACTCCCCTTCAACTCAACTCCCCTCCAACTCAACTCCCCTTCCAACTCAACTCCCCTTCAACTCAACTCCCCTCCAACTCAACTCCCCTTCAACTCAACTCCCCTCCAACTCAACTCCCCTTAAACTCAACTCCCCTCCAACTCAACTCCCCTTCCAACTCAACTCCCCTCCAACTCACCTCCCCTCCCCTCCAACTCACCTCCCCTCCAACTCAACTCCCCTCCAACTCAAATCCCCTCCAACTCAACTCCCCTTCAACTCACCTCCCCTCCAACTCAACTCCCCTTCAACTCAACTCCCCTCCAACTCAACTCCCCTTCAACTCAACTCCCCTCCAACTCAACTCCCCTTAAACCCAACTCCCCTCCAACTCAACTCCCCTTCCAATTCAACTCCCCTCCAACTCACCTCCCCTCCCCTCCAACTCACCTCCCCTCCAACTCACCTCCCCTCCAACTCACCTCCCCTCCAACGCAACTCCCCTCCAACTCACCTCCCCTCCAACTCAACTCCCCTCCAACTCACCTCCCCTCCAACTCAACTCCCCTTCAACTCACCTCCCCTCCAACTCAACTCCCCTCCAACTCACCTCCCCTCCAACTCAACTCCCCTTCATCTCAACTCCCCTCCAACTCACCTCCCCTCCAACTCACCTCCCCTCCAACTCAACTCCCCTCCAACTCACCTCCCCTCCAACTCAACTCCCCTCCAACTCACCTCCCCTCCAACTCAACTCCCCTTCATCTCAACTCCCCTCCAACTCACCTCCCCTCCAACTCACCTCCCCTCCAACTCAACTCCCCTCCAACTCACCTCCCCTCCAACTCAACTCCCCTCCAACTCACCTCCCCTCCAACTCAACTCCCCTTCATCTCAACTCCCCTTCCAACTCAACTCCCCTTCCAACTCAACTCCCCTTCCAACTCAAGTCCCCTCCAACTCACCTCCCCTCCCCTCCCTAATAGTAATATACCGCCTTCCCTGCTCTCTCCATCACCGCCAAATGAATATAAAGTAAAATCATAAAACATTTCCCCTACCCTTCATGTTTAGTAGATGGCTCTACGACCCAAAGCTACATGTTTATACCGCCTTTATCACATCGTGGTGGGGGGAGTAGATTATGACCGCTGCTTCAGGCCCTTCCTGAAATATGGCTACCGATAGGTTTCCACGGCCACATGAGTAATCCATGGAGGTTCACTAATAAATGGAACGGCTCGACGACTAATCGAGGGAGGGTTCCGTACCTTCAGGGGAACCCCCTTGAAGGACGGGCGCTCGAGAAGAAGGGGATTCATGTGCACACACACTGAACATGTTTTAATATGTACGTGTATGTGGTAGATAGAGAGAGAGAGAGAGACACACACACATGCACACACACACACACACACACACACACACACACACACACACACACACACACACACACACACACACACACACACACACACACACACACACACACACACACACACACACACACCGGCACACACACACACTCCTCCTATGTCCTTTGTCGGTTGGACACACAGATTTGTGTGTGTGTGTGTGTGTGTGTGTGCGCGTGTGTGTATCTGCTTGTGTGCGTGTGTGTGTGCGCGTGTGCGTGTGTGTGTGCCTGCGTGTGTGTGTGTGTGTGTGTGTGTGCGTGTGTGCGCGTGTGTGTGTATGCGTGTGTGTGTGTGCGTGCGTGTGTGCGCGTGCGTGTGTATGCGTGTGTGCGTGTGTGTGTGCGCGTGCGTGCCTGCGTGATAGCTATTGTTCTCCAGCATCAAATCATGACAAATAACTACTACCATTTGAGACAGACGCAATTGGGACGCGAAGATGGACGACAATCAATCTATCAATCAATCAATCTATGGACACATCACATCACACTCACACACACAAACACACACACACACACCTCTGCGAGTCAATTGCCGCCATCCGCAACCTCATTCTCACCTCGGGCGAGAGGTGAGAACCACAGTCGAAAGTGTCGGAAGGGAATCAAAAGACCTGTCAAAAAAAGGGGATATATTTAGCTTTTTGCGTTTATTCCAACGTGAAAATGACCGACGAAAACTACTGAACAAAAATATTAACGGCACACGTGGCATTTACAATTTCAAATGTGTTATTTGGTTTTTATTTTTATATATTTAACTGAATACAGTTTTGTATATACACATTTTTTTTACTTCTTTCATTCTATTCTGTTTTTATTTTATTTTATATATATATTTTTATAACTGCTGTCTGTCGTCGGGTGTCGCACATAATATTTTCCCTCACTGCTTTATACTAATAATAATAATATATAATAATTATTTAAATTATTATAATATATAATATAATAAACTTGACTTGACTTGACTCCTATCCATCTGAAGAAGAAATCTGTTAAATGGCCAAATGGACTGCATTCATACATTAAATTACATTACATTACATTACATTAGTCATTTAGCAGACGCTTTTATCCAAAGCGACTTAACAATAGTGTGTTTTAATAAAAGGTTTAAAAGGTAAGAGAACAACTGAAACCCTTAAACTGGTAAGAAAAACCCTTAAACTGGTAAGAGAACATCTCGTCACCAGAGGTTAAAAAGTGCATTTCATTCCTAACTAAAGTCTCCAAGAACTGAACCAGTGCTCAGGTAGAAGTACAATAAGTTCAGGCCAAAGTGTAAGGGGAAAAGTACAATAAGTTGGCAAACAATATGCAACAATATCTAGAACAATATATACAGCCCTTCCTATAGTGGAGGCGCTAGAACACCAGATGCACGTGAGAGGTTATCAAGAACTGTCTTTACCACCAGGTGAGCTGAAGAGAACCTCAATGCTACCTCTTCCAAACGAAGGATGATGCCGATCAAATCAGCCGTTCAAAAGAGCTCTAAAAGAGCCCCAGCTCATCCCGAAAGCAGCTCACCAAAAAACGGGAATGTCAAAGTTATCATCTTGATGGTAAAAGAGTACAAGCTTCTTTCAAACGGAAGAGTATTAGGGCCAGGCATGAAAAAATAAAAATGAGAGGAAGATTTTTATTTTATTTTGCATGTCGAGAATAAAGTCGAAATGTTGAGAATAAAGTCTAAATGTCGAGAATAAAGTCGAAATATCGAGAAGAATATTTTCGACATTTCTACTTTATTCTCGACATTTCGACTTTATTCTGAACATTTCGACTTTATTCTCGACATTTCGACTTTATTCTCAACATGCAAAATAAATAATAAAATCTTCCTTTTTTTATTTTTGTGCCTGGCCCTAATAAATACTCTTCTGTTCCGACCTAAACCAGTAGGACCAACGACGTTAGCTTAGCGGTCCAACTGTTTCCCCCACATCCAGTCAAAATTGGCTTGACCTGACCGCAAAAAAATGATGATCTTGTATTTCGGAAAGACGGATACATCAACAGATGGAGTCGTTAGGCGGCGGGTTGTAGGCAATTAAACGTGTGTGTGTGTGTGTGGTTGGCAGCTGGGTTTAAGCAGCCCCCCCCCTGCCTGCCTGCCTCCCCCAGGTTAAAAATCTGCCATCACCGTACAAGCAGGAGCGCTAGCGCTAGTTACACTCTTTATCATCTACTTAGATTCATGTGGATGTCTCACACCTCTTGCTTCACGTCCTCTCATCCTTCACCCATTCATTCATTCATTCATTCATTCATTCATTCATTCATTCATTCATTCATTCATTCATTCATTCATTCATCCACCGACGGCCGAGTCAGTCAGCCATGCTAGGAGACAGACAGAGAGACAGACAGACAGTCAGAACGACAGACAGACAGGAGCAGTCAGGGGTTAGAGGGGGTGTGTCTTGCTCAAGGACACCGTGGCAGGTTTTGCTAGGAGGAGGAGGAGGAGGAGCCGGGGATCAAACCAGCGACCTTTTGCTACTGGGTGCTAGCAGCTATCGCCTGTGAATGGGACACCAACGGCTTGTGAAACACAGCCGAAGGACAACGTTAACCCTGATGCTAACGCACTTGAGCGTGGACCGTTCGATGTTGCAGCTGTCTGTCTCATTGCTGTCTGTCTCCTTGCTGGCTGTCTCCTTGCTGTCTGTCTTCTTGCTGTCTGTCTCCTTGCTGTCTGTCTCCTTGCAGGCTGTCTCCTTAATGTCCTTGCTGTCTCCTTGCATGGCTGTCTCCTTCCTGTCTATCTCCTTGCTGTCTGTCTCCTTGCTGTCTGTCTCCTTGCTGGCTGTCTGTCTCCTTGCTGGCTGTCTGTCTCATTGCTGTATGTCTCCTTGCTGTCTGTCTCCTTGCTGTCTCCTGCATGTCTGTCTCCTTGCTGTCTGTCTGTCTCCTTGCTGTCTGTCTCCTGGCTGTCTGTCTCCTTGCTGTCTGTCTCTTGCTGTCAGTCTCCTTGCATGGCTATCTCCTTGCTGACTGTCTCCTTGCTCTCTGTCTCCTTGCCTGGCTTTCCCCTTGCTGGCTGTCTCGTTGCTGTCTGTCTCGTTGCTGGCCGTCTCCTTGCTGTCTGTCTCCTTGCATGGCTGTCTCCTTGCTGTCTCCTTGCTGTCTGTCTCCTTGCAGGCTGTCTCCTTGCTGTCTGTGTCCTTGCTGTCTGTCTCCTTACTGTCTGTCCCCTTGCTGTCTGTGTCCTTGCTGTCTGTCTCCTTGCTGTCTGTCTCCTTGCTTTCCTTGCTGTCTCCTTTTATGGCTGTCTCCGTGCTGTCTGTCTCCATGCTCTTTCTCCTTGCTGTCGTCTTACTGTCTGTCTCCTTGCTGTCTGTCTCCTTGCTGGCTGTCTGTCTCCTTGCTGTCTGTCTCCTTGCTGGCTGTCTGTCTCCTTGCTGTATGTCTCCTTGCTGTCTGTCGCCTTGCAGTCTCCTTGCTGTCTGTCTCATTGCTGTCTGTCTCCTTGCTGTCTGTCTCCTTGCGTGGCTCTCTCCTTGCTGTCTGTCTGTCTCCTTGCTGTCTGTCTCCTGGCTGTCTGTCTCCTTGCTGTCTGTCTCTTGCTGTCTGTCTCCTTGCCTGGCTTTCTCCTTGCTGGCTGTCTCGTTGCTGTCTGTCTCGTTGCTGGCCATCTCCTTGCTGTCTGTCTCCTTGCATGGCTGGCTCCTTGCTGTCTCCTTGCTGTCTGTCTCCTTGCTGGCTGTCTCCTTGCTGTCTGTGTCCTTGCTGTCTGTCTCCTTGCTGTCTGTCCCCTTGCTGTCTGTCTCCTTGCTGTCTGTCTCCTTGCCGTCTGTCTCCTTGCTGTCTGTCTCCTTGCTGTCTCCATGCTGTCTTTCTCCTTGCTGTCTGTCTCCTTGCTGGCTGTCTCCTTAATGTCTGTCTCCTTGCTGTCTGTCTCCTTGCTGTTTGTCTCCTTACTGTCTGTCTCCTTGCTGTCGTCTTGCTGTCTGTCTCCTTGCTGTCTGTCTCCTTGCTGGCTGTCTCCTTGCTGTCTGTCTCCTTGCTGTCTGTCTCCTTGCATGGCTGTCTCCTTGCTGTCTGTCTCCTTGTTTTCTCCTTGCTGTTTGTCTCCTGATGAATGGGTGAATGTGAGGACATGACTTGTTAAGCGCTTTTGATGAAAGCAGCTAGCTGTTTAAAAGCATTACATTACATTCATACCACTGCAGTCAGGCTGTCTTGCTCATGGACAGGACCTCGACCGATTTGCTAGGAGGAGCTGGGCGGGAATAGAACCCGCGCTCTAGACCTCGCTGTACCTCCGGAGCTACTGACGCTCCCTGATCTTTACATCTCATTTATCTCATCTTCCATCAAAGCGTCTGTATGTCTTTGCTCGTATAGGAGTACCACAAAGGTGATAGTGTGTGTGTGCGCGTGCGTGTGTGCGTGCGTGTGCGTGCGTGCATGCGTTCATTTGATACTAATTGCGTGTGTATATGTTTCCCTTGATTATTCAAATCCAATGTCAAACGGATTTATACTGTTTTCAAAAATATGATCTAGTTGTAATTAGAAATTTGAAAATAATGAAATTTGAATTCCAAATGATAAACTAACGGTTATATACTAACCATCCCAATTATAAGTTGTCACGTAAAAAACACTGAAGTTCGATATAACACGACCCATTTCTAATAATACTGAAATACTTTGGGCAACAGAGAAGATTCTACGAATTGGGTAAAAGTGGATTTACATTTCCATGTAACAACCTGGATACAAATGTAGATCATTTAATTTTTTTTAAGTGATTTTGATTTGACGATATTTACCGAGAGAGCTGAGCCAGAAGGCAAAGCTCTCGATCTACCAGTCAGTCTTCATTACTACCCTCAAAATGAGTTTCCTCAGGAGGTTGTCTCCCTTAGGGATAGGGTGAGAAGATCATCTCCCTTAGGGATAGGGTGAGAAGACCATCTCCCTTAGGGATAGGGTGAGAAGATCATCTCCCTTAGGGATAGGGTGAGAAGATCAACTCCCTTATAGGGGATAGGGTGAGAATATCATCTCCCTTATAGGGGATAGGGTGAGAAGATCATCTCCCTTATAGGGGATAGGGTGAGAAGATCATCTCCCTTAGGGATAGGGTGAGAAGATAATCTCCCTTAGGGATAGGGTGAGAAGACCATCTCCCTTAGGGATAGGGTGAGAAGATCATCTCCCTTAGGGATAGGGTGAGAAGATCAACTCCCTTATAGGGGATAGGGTGAGAAGATCATCTCCCTTATAGGGGATAGGGTGAGAAGATCATCTCCCTTATAGGGGATAGGGTGAGAAGATCATCTCCCTTAGGGATAGGGTGAGAAGACCATCTCCCTTAGGGATAGGGTGAGAAGATCATCTCCCTTAGGGATAGGGTGAGAAGATCATCTCCCTTATAGGGGATAGGGTGAGAAGATCATCTCCCTTAGGGATAGGGTGAGAAACTCATCTCCCTTAAGGATAGGGTGAGAAGATCATCTCCCTTAGGGGATAGGGTGAGAAGATCATCTCCCTTAGGTATAGGGTGAGAAGATCATCTCCCTTAGGGATAGGGTGAGAAGCTCATCTCCCTTATGGATAGGGTGAGAAGCTCATCTCCCTTAGGGATAGGGGGAGAAGATCATCTCCCTTAGGGATAGGGGGAGAAGATCATCTCCCTTAGGCGATAGGGTGAGAAGATCATCTCCCTTAGGGATAAGGTGAGAAGATCATCTCCCTTTAGGGATAGGGTGAGAAGATCATCTCCCTTAGGGATAGGGTGAGAAAATAATTTCCCTTAAGGATAGGGTGAGAAGATCATCTCCCTTAGGAGATAGGGTGAGAAGATAATCTCCCTTAGGGATAGGGTGAGAAGATCATCTCCCTTATAGGGGATAGGGTGAGAAGATCATCTCCCTTAGGGATACGGTGAGAAGATCATCTCCCTTTAGGGATAGGGTGAGAAGATCATCTCTCTTATAGGGGATAGGGTGAGTAGATCATCTCCCTTAGGGATACGGTGAGAAGATCATCTCCCTTAGGGATAGGGTGAGAAGATCATCTCCCTTAGGGATAGGGTGAGAAAATCATCTCCCTTAAGGATAGGGTGAGAAGATAATTTCCCTTAGGGGATAGGGTGAGAAGATAATCTCCCTTAGGGATAGGGTGAGAAGATCATCGCCCTTAGAGATAGGGTGAGACGATCATCTCCCTTAGGGATAGGGGGTGAAGATCATCTCCCTTAGGCGATAGGGTGAGAAGATCATCTCCCTTTAGGGATAGGGTGAGAAGATCATCTCCCTTATAGGGGATAGGGTGAGAAGATCATCTCCCTTAGGGATACGGTGAGAAGATCATCTCCCTTAGGGATAGGGTGAGAAGCTCATCTCCCTTAGGGATAGGGTGAGAGGCTCATCTCCCTTAGGGATACAGTGCGAAGATCATCTCCCTTAGGGATAGGGTGAGAAGATCATCTCCCTTTAGGGATAGGGTGAGAAGATCATCTCCCTTAGGGATAGGGTGAGAAGCTCAGTCACTCAAGAGAGACTCGGAGTAGAGCCGCTGCTCCTTCCCGTAGAAAGAAGCCAGTTGAGGTGGTTCAGGCATCTAGTAAGGATGCTTCCTGGTCGCCTCCCGAGGGAAGTGTTTCAGGCACATCCAACTGGGAGGACACCACGGGGCAGACCAAGGTACAGCTGGGAGGAGACCACGGGGCAGACCAAGGTACAGCTGGGAGGAGACCACAGGGCAGACCAAGGTACAGATGGGGGTGATTACATCTCCACGCCGGCCTGGGAACGCCTCGGGATCCCCCAGTCAGAGCTAGTCGATGATGTTGCCCAGGGAGAGGGAAGTTTGGAGTCACCTACTGCTGAAGCTACTACCTCCCGCAACCCGACCGCGGATAAGCGGCAGACGAAGGATGGATGGATGGATCTACAGGTTTGGAAGAAGGTCATTTTTACGTACTTGGAGTTTTTAATTGTGAAAAAAAATATTATCTTAGTGCACCGCACTCGAGCGCAGAGCGCCTCAAAGGGTGGTGCGGACGGCCCAGTATATCGTTGGAGGTGAGCTCCCCTCCCTCCTGGATATATACAACCAGCGGTGCGTGGCCGAAGCCAAACGCATCATAAAAGACATTGCCCACCCCAGCCACATTGGAGTATGGCACTGTACGAGATGGCTGCCGTGTTGCGAGCTCCCGCACGACGACGCAGTTTTTTGTTATTTATTCTTTTTATCGCAACTATTTTAGTTCAGGAAGTTAGCAGCAAGTTCACTTATAACTTTTGCACACTTCGGGAGATCAGATCGACTGTCGCTCGCCGCCTACCGGAGTTTTTTCATTCTTTCGACTCGGACGTCCCGCCCGAAGTCACAGCTGGATTATCTCCCACCATCTTGGGCACGATTACACGCAAGCGTCGCCGGAGGAAGCGAGGGAAGCGAGCCGGCGTGCTAGTCAGGCTGAGACGGCGATCCGATCGCCCCCCACTACCCACCATTCTACTGGCTAATGTACAGTCTCTGGACAATAAGTTAAGCGAACTACAGGCTCGTATTCAATTCCACCGGGAAACTAAGGACAATTGTATCATCTGCCTTACGGAGACATGGATGTCGGAGGGGGTTACCGACGCAGCTATCGAGCCGAGGGGCTTTTCCGTCCACCGGGCGGACAGAACAAAGGCTCTTTTCGGTAAAGATCGCGGAGTATGTCTCATGATAAATAGATCTTGGTGCAACCAAAGTCATGTACATCCCCTCAAGTCTTTCTGTTCCCCGGACCTGGAGTACCTGATGCTTATGTGCCGTCCACACTGGCTACCTCGGGAGTTTACAGCGGTAACCATGACCGCTGTTTACATTCGCCCACAAGCCAACACGGACACAGCGCTGATGGAACTGTACGGGGCTATCAGCGAACAGGAGTCGGCACACCCCGAGGCTGCTCTCATCGTGGCGGGGGACTTCAACAAGGCGAACCTAAAGAAGGTTCTCCCGAAGTTCTACCAACACATAACGAGCAACACATGGGGCGAGCGGATCCTCGACCACTGCTACACTCCCTTCTGTGATGGCTACAAGGCCCTCCTCCGCCCACCGTTCGGCAAATCAGACCACCGCTCTATCCAGCTACTCCCCGCCTATAGGCAGAGACTGAAGCAGCAACCGATCGCTGTGAGGGAGGTCCAATGCTGGTCGGACCAATCAGACTCTACGCTGCAGGATTGTTTTGATCACGCTGACTGGCACATGTTCCGCGTTGCCTCGGACAATAACATCAACGAGTACGCGTCGTCGGTCACCGGGTTCATCAAGAAGTGCATAGATGACGTTGTTCCGACCAAGTCGGTTCGGATATATCCCAACCAGAAACCGTGGATTAACGGCGATGTTCGCGCTGCCCTACATGCGCGTAACGCCGCCTTTGGCTCCGGGAATACGGAGGAATATACGAGAGCCCGTTAGGACCTCCGTAAGACCATCGTCACTGCCAAGCGTAAGGACAGAGTGGAAGATAAATTCAAGAACCACGATGCGAGGGGTATGTGGCAGGGGCTGCAGACGATAACGAACTTCAGAGGGAGAACCACTCCTCTACCTCCCTCCCAGGAGAGCTAAATACATTTTTTGCTCAGTTCGACGTAAACGGCAGCCCGCCGAAGCCAGCACCGACTGAGGAGACCAGCCAGCTGCGCATCTCGGAGGCGGATGTGCGCCGCACCTTCAAGCGGCTGAACATCCGTAAGGCGGCAGGCCCCAACGACATCCCGGGCCGCGTCCTCAGAGCATGCGCAGACCAGTTGGCAGGAGTCTTTGCAGACATCTTCAACCTCTCCCTGTCCCAGGCTGTTGTCCCCGCGGTCTTCAAGATGTCCACCATCGTGCCTGTCCCTAAACAACCCAAGGTAACATGCCTGAATGACTATAGACCTGTAGCCCTCACCTCGATCGTTAGCAAATGCTTCGAGAGGTTGGTCAAGGACTTTATTTGCTCCGTGTTACCTACCACGCTGGACCCATGGCAATTTGCATATCGTCAAAATAGATCCACGGACGACGCAATTGCCATGGCCCTCCACACTACCCTTTCCCACCTGGAGGGAAAGAACTGTTATGTGCAAATGCTGTTTGTGGACTACAGCTCAGCATTCAACACAATAGTTCCTGCCAAGCTCGACACCAAGCTGAGAGGTCTAGGCATACCCCCATCCACGTGCAGCTGGATACTGGACCTCCTGTCGGACCGCCGCCAGGTGGTGAGGATGGGCAGCACCACATCAGAGCCACTGACCCTCAACACGGGAGCCCCCCAGGGATGCGTGCTGAGCCCTCTCCTCTACTCCCTCTACACCCACGACTGCATGGCTATGCACAGCTCCAACGTCATCGTCAAGTTTGCTGACGACACGACAGTGATGGGCCTGATCGCCGGCGACGACGAGACAGCCTACAGGGAGGAGGTCGGATCACTGGAGCAGTGGTGCCAGGAGAACAGCCTCGCCCTCAACGTCAAGAAGACCAAGGAGCTGATCGTGGACTTCAGGAGGCAGAGGGGAGAGCACAGCCCTATCTCCATCGACGGCGTTGCAGTAGAGAGGGTCAGGAGCTTCAAGTTCCTCGGCGTGCACATCTCCGAGGACCTCACATGGTCCACGCACACCACACACGTGGTGAAAAGGGCCCAACAACGCCTGTATTTTCTCAGGCGTCTGAAGAAATTCAGCATGGGCCCCCGTATCCTGAGAACATTCTATAACGGCACCATCGAGAGTGTTCTTACAGGGTGTATCACCGCCTGGTACGGGAACTGCACTGCACTCGAGCGCAGAGCGCTTCAAAGGGTGGTGAGGACGGCCAAGTATATCGTTGGAGGTGAGCTCCCCTCCCTCCTGGATATTTACAATCAGCGGTGCGTGGCCAAGGCCAAATGAATTATAAAAGACATTGCCCACCCCAGCCACGAACTGTACTCACTATTACCGTCAGGCAGGCGATACCGCAGTATCAAGTGCCGCACAAATAGACTCAGAGATAGCTTCCACAGTCAGGCCATCAGGCTGCTGAACAAGGGCGTATAGCATATAACAATGTATATTTTATTACATTAATTTATATATACATATTGCTCTTTTCTGTGCTGATATTTTGCATTTTATAAATTGCATTTTTATTTTTATTTTAAATTTTTAACTTTATTCTATTTCTATCTATTTTTATCTTATTTTATAACTGCTGTCTGTAGTCGGGTATTGCACACAAGATTTTCACATCACTGCTTTATACTTGTGTAAACTGTGAAGTGACAATAAACTTGACTTGACTTGACTTGACAAACTGTACTCACTTTTACCGTCAGGCAGGCGATACCGCAGTATCAAGTGCCGTACAAATAGACTCTGAGATAGCTTCCACAGTCAGGCCATCAGGCTGCTGAACAAGGGCGTATAGCATATAACAATGTATATTTTATTACATTGATTTATATATACATATTGCTCTTTTCTGTGGCGATATATTGCATTTTATAAATTGCATTTTTATTTTTATTTTTTAACTTTATTCTATTCTATTTTTTATCAATTTTTTATCTTATTTTTATAACTGCTGTCTGTCGTCGGGTATTGCACATAAGATGTTCACACCACTGCTTATACTTGTGTAAACTGTGAAGTGACAATAAACTTGACTTGACTTGAAAGGCCTACTAAGGTTTTACAACACAATAGTGTCAAAAAGATAAAAGGCCTACTAACGTTTTACAACACAATAGTGTCAAAAAGACAAAAGGCCTATTAAAGTTTTAAGACACAAAAGTGTCAAAAAGACAAAAGGCCTACTAAAGTTTTACAACACAATAGTGTCAAAAAGATAATAGGCCTAGTAAAGTTTTTCAACACAAAAGTGTCAAAAAGATAAAAGGCCTATGAAAGTTTTACAACACAATAGTGTCAAAAAGATAATAGGTTTTGTAAAGTTTTACAACACAATAGTGTCAAAAAGATAATAGGCCTACTAAGGTTTTACAACACAAAAGTGTCAAAGAGATAATAGGCTTAATAAAGTTTTACAACACAATAGTGTCAAAAAGATAATAGGCTTAGTAAAGTTTTACAACACAATAGTGTCAACAAGATAATAGGCTTAGTAAAGTTTTACAACACAATAGTGTCAAAAACATACTAGGCCAATTATAGTTTTACAACACAATAGTGACAAAAAGATAATTAGTAACTTAGTAACGTTTTACAACACATAGTGAGTATTGTGTATTTTGTGTATATAGAATAAATGGTCAATCTGATTTTGTTTGCATGTGTTTCATGGTTTACGGACGGAAAACAGTGTGATCGCTACAAGTGTGTCTCTGCACGTCGACGCGATAAATATTGGTGATTAAGGGGGAGGGATAAATATTGGTGATTAAGGGGGGAGGGATAAATATTGGTGATTAAGGGGGGTGGATAAATATTGGTGATTAAGGGGAAAGGGGGAGGGGTAGGGGAAACACCGGAAGGACATTACAGATAGAGGCAATAGGGGTGAGAAAGTGAAGAGAAAAACCGAATCCCACATTTTCGGTTTCCTCCTCCTCCTCCTCCTCCTCCTCCTCCTCCTCCTCCTCCTATCAAAAATTGGTCGAGGTGTCCTTGAGCAAGACCTAACCCTAACCCTCATTGTTCTCCTGCCGTGCTGACTGGCTGTCTGTCTGTCTCCTTGCATGGCTGTCTGACTCCGGCCTCGGTCAGTGGTTGAATGAATGAATGGTGTGTATGAATGGGTGAATGATGAGAGGACATGACTTGTAAAGCACTATGGATAAAAGCAGCTAGCAATATAAAAGCCTCCATCAGGGCAAGCAATGTTTTTTTGGCTTTCTGAACGAAAGAAAGATGCGCGCACACACACACACACACACACACACGCGCATGCACACACACACGCACGCACACGCACACACATACACACACTCAACGGCTGAATCATTTGGATGAGCATCAGTAACAGGCCTGCATCGATTTTCATTTTGCTGTTTTTTCATTCATATAATTTGTCATTGCCCTCTCTCTCTCTCTCTCTCTCTCTCTCTCTCCAAAAACAATCCCCTGATATTCTGCACATGCCGTGTTTACATCCCGCAGCGCAAAATGCCATGGGAATGGTTTTTCAATGTAAACAAAGTAAAGAGGAAATACATTCGGATGTAAAAGTGAGTTTCTTGTTCAGAAAACAATTCACTGCTTTCAGACTAATCGTTCTAACGGGAGAGACGATGCCCAGTGATCACGGTAATGGATGCGATCGAGGTCATTTGTTCTAATAATTATTTGATACTTTTTTTTGTCAGACAAATGGCAGTAAGTAGCAAAACCCCGTAAAAGAAAAAAGATTCCAATTCCTTTCAATTGTTCACACTTTGTCTAAACGCCCGATGAATTTGATACACGGGAGAATAATTCGTTTTTTCACCTTCTAATTGTTGGCAAATGCTTTACGTTTTACTTTACTTTCTGTTTAAGACTCGACAACTGATTGATTGAATCACTCTTTGAACAACCGGTCACTATTACAACCCAAATGTCCTAGTCACTATTACAACCCAAATGTCCTAGTCACTATTACAACCCAAATGTCCTAGTCACTATTACAACCCAAATGTCTTAGTCACTATTACAACCCAAATGTCTTATTCACTATTACAACCCAAATGTCCTAGTCACTATTACAACCCAAATATCTTAGTCACTATTACAACCCAAATGTCCTAGTCACTTTGACAACCCAAATGTCTTAGTCACTATTACAACCCAAATGTCCTATTTACTATTACAACTCAAACGTCCTAGTCACTATTACAACTCAAATGTCCTAGTCACTATTACAACCCAAATGTCCAAGTCACTAACACAACCCAAATGTCCTAGTCACTAACACAACCCAAAACTCCTAGTCACTATTACAACCCAAATGTCCTAGTCACTATTACAACCCAAATGTCCTCGTCAATATTACAACTCAAATGTCCTAGTCACTATTACAACCCAAATGTCCTAGTCATTATTACAACTCAAACGTCCTAGTCACTATTACAACTCAAATGTCCTAGTCACTATTACAACCCAAATGTCCAAGTCACTAACACAATCCAAATGTCCTAGTCACAATTACAACCCAAATGTCCTAGTCACTATTTCAACCCAAATGTCCTAGTCACTAAAACAACCCAAATGTCCTAGACACTAACACAACCCAAATGTCCTTGTCACTATTACAACCCAAATGTCCTAGTCACTAACACAACCCAAATGTCCTAGTCTCCAACACAACCCAAATGTCCTAGTCACTAATACAACTCAAATGTCCTAGTCACAATTACAACCCAAACGTCCTAGTCACTATTTCAACCCAAATGTCCTAGTCACTAAAACAACCCAAATGTCCTAATCACTATTACAACCCAAATGTCCAAGTCACTAACACAATCCAAATGTCCTAGTCACAATTACAACCCAAATGTCCTAGTCACTATTTCAACCCAAATGTCCTAGTCACTAAAACAACCCAAATGTCCTAGACACTAACACAACCCAAATGTCCTTGTCACTATTACAACCCAAATGTCCTAGTCACTAACACAACCCAAATGTCCTAGTCTCCAACACAACCCAAATGTCCTAGTCACTAATACAACTCAAATGTCCTAGTCACAATTACAACCCAAACGTCCTAGTCATTATTTCAACCCAAATGTCCTAGTCACTAAAACAACTCAAATGTCCTAGTCACAATTACAACCCAATGTCCTAGTCACTAACACAACCTTAATGTCCTAGTCACTATTACAACCCAAATGTCCTAGTCACTATTACAACCCAAATGTCCTAGTCACTAAAACAACCCAAATGTCCTAATCACTATTACAACCCAAATGTCCTAGTCACTAACACAACCTTAATGTCCTAGTCACTATTACAACCCAAATGTCCTAGTCACTATTACAACCCAAATGTCCTAGTCACAATTACAACCCAAACGTCCTAGTCACTATTTCAACCCAAATGTCCTAGTCACTATTACAACCCAAATGTCCTAGTCACTAACACAACCTTAATGTCCTAGTCACTATTACAACCCAAATGTCCTAGTCACTATTACAACCCAAATGTCCTAGTCACTAACACAACCTTAATGTCGTAGTCACTATTACAACGCAAATGTCCTAGTCACTATTACAACCCAAATGTCCTAGTCACTATTACAACCCAAATTTCCTAGTCACTATTACAACCCAAATGTCCTAGTCACTATTACAACCCAAATTTCCTAGTCACTATTACAACCCAAATGTCCTAGTCAGTATTACAACCCAAATGCCCTAGTCACTAATACAACTCATAAACCCTGGTCACTAACACAGCCAATATATAGCAAAATGCCTAATATATACTTATACAACCCAAGAGTGGGAATACCTTGCCCTTTATACTTATACTTACTGCATATATTACTTATATGTGTATGCGCAAGCCACCCTAAGTAATGTTACAGCAGTCCTACATTGACCTTTTTATTCCTTTATATTTTATTTCTATAATATAATATCTTCTCGAAAAAGAAAGTATCTATGTAGTAGAATATGTATTTAGTGTGAACATTTATTTCGGGTTAGTAGTGAATCGTTTCATTGGAAAACATTCCGGCGGTGAATAGCATTTTAAAAATTGCCATAAATTCCGGTTCCGATTCTGTTTATCCAATCGGGTTATGTATTTTCGCTGTACTAATATTTTGCTATATCTATTTTTGCTGTTACCTTTCACTGTACTGTACTTGTGCTGTACACTGACACATTTGAATAATTATTATTATTATTATTATTATTATTATTATTATTATTAAGAAACCATGTCCCCCTGTTATACACGGAGTTCAGTGAAGAGCTAATATGCTCTCTGATAAACCAGCAGGGTAATATACTGAGAAAAAGACGGCAATGCCAAGAAAATCGCCTCCAACCGTAGAAAAACACACCTTTTGGGCGCAAATCACACCAAAAAACACTACTTTGTTTCGGGGGAAACAAACACACACATTTCCATTTTCATTCCGTTTTTTTTCGGGTAGACCACGCTGTGTCTTATCATCCGACAATCAGACACAACACACACAAACACAACAAGTGACTTGCAGCTTCACCGCCGCCACGGATATGACCACTAAACCGCTAAACAACAAGCAAGCCCTAACGGAGAGGTTGCCTGAAGGAAGGGGCGTCACGGCAGCCCACCGCGGTTGTAATTCACCCGTATCGGACGGGTCTTATATAAATGAGTGAATGAACAAGTTATTAATACTTCTGATCACCGGAGGGCAGCGGCAGCAACGACTACCGTTGCATACCTGTGAAGTAACATGGACAGGATTTTGTCAAAGACACAGCAGTACAGCTCAGGAGGAAGGAGCAGGAGACAGTCGCCTCATGAAGGTTGTTGGTTTAAACCCCCGCTTGCTCCTCCTCCTAGCAAAACCTGTCGAGGTGTCCTTGAGCAAGACACCCTAACCCCTCACTGCTCCTGCCGTGCTGGCTGTCTGTCTGTCTGTCTCCTAGCATGGCTGGCTGACTCTGCCCTCGGTGGTTGTGTGTATGAATGGGTGAATGTGATGCATGACTTGTAAAGCGCTTTGGATAAAAGCAGCGCTATCGTTACCTGTAGCAACACAAACAGGATTTAGTCAAAGAAGGAAGACACCAACCATGCTGGATGTACATGTTAACCGAGTTCATGCAACATTAGTACATTGCTGTGTAATTTTACACTGAGCATGCTACATTGCTACTGTTATCCTAAGCTAAGTATCTGGGGGTGTTGTGGTCAGGAGATCCCATCACGTTGTTCAGATTCACGCCTTGTCGTAGTGTAAATAGCTTCGGTCATAGCAGGGAGACGCTTCCGTGGTCACAGGACAACAGAGCCTTACCGCAGGGGTTGCATTTTACCGTCTTGTTTATCTTTTTCAGCGAAGCCAAGCCAGACTTTTGAGTGTTGGCTACGGTGTCAGCCGTGGTCCAGGATGTAAACAGAACTGTCAGTCTCTTCTCACATGTTTTGTTGACTAACTGTGGAACATTATGAATGTGGGTCGTTAGGTGTGTGTAGCCGTGTCCCGGCAGAGAAGTCAAACTTTTATGGACCTTCAAACGGCTTACCGCAGTGACAGAAATCAGCGTGACTGAAATATGCAGAATCTAAATTCAGGTGTCTTATCGAATCCACGGTTCTTGGACAATCTGGAAGGGTTGCCCAGGTGAAGGTGAAGGGATTTGAGAAAAAGTTCATTGAATTTACAATGTAGTATGTCCATTTGTTCAGATATTACAAACCTTTTCTTACGAAAAAGATTGATGATGAGAAAGAAAATCGACAAAATCAGGAGGGGGGGTTGTTGATTCTCCTGTTGGTCTCCATTAAGGACCAGGTGCGATTAGCCAATGTACACTGTTTCAAAATCAGTCATTGACTGACATCGTGACCCCAGATGTGTGATGGATAGATACGCCCACCCAGTTGGTACAGTCCACTGGGTGGGCCAGTAGACTGATCTAGTCATCATACATCTAGGAAATAGTTGAATGTGCCATTCTTTGTGTGCTTCCAGTGCCTTACCTGCCTTGATGGGGGCACGATAACTCATTTATTTACTTCAAATTAAGGAAAGCTGCCACACACACACACACACACTACACACACACACTACACACTACACACTACACACTACACACACTACACACATACACGCACACACTACACACTACAAACACACTACACACGCACACACACACTACACACACTTTAG
>CM051004.1:0-65000 GCA_027704905.1 Muraenolepis orangiensis
ACAGGAGCTACCGAGTCGGCTCTGCTCTTGTTTTGTTTTGACCCACCGTCGCGTGTGCTCTCTCTGCATCCAGGCTTCACCTGTTGCTGTCTGTTTTTATTTGCCCTTTTCTTGCATGTAGTTATTTTCTTTGTTTATTAGTAGTTTTGTTGTATTGCTTTCCCACTGCCCTGTGCCCAACTTTGTCTCTCCTGGCGGTCTCCTGGAACTCTGAAGTGGGGAGGCTGATCACTAATTACGCCGGTGTGTGGTGTGTGGCCCTTGGAGGCATTCTCCCCGAATTGGTGGAGGTTTCTTCTAAACCCTAACAGTGAAAAAAGGCTGTGAGCACAATCTTTTTAATAAATAAGACTGAGTAAAATAGACATATAAAGAATAAGACATTTTAAGAATAAGAAATAGACATTTAAAGAATAAGTCCCGTGTGTTTTCTTAAAAACAACCCTGACCGTGAAGGGGACTGTGAGTACGGTCATCTTTCTTTGACCCCTGGCCATACCGTGAGTACGGTCATCTTTTTTTGACCCCTGGCCTTACTGTGAGTACGGTTATCTTCCTTTGACCCCTGGCCATACCGTGATTACGGTTATCTTTCTTTGACCTCTGGTCATACCGTGAGTATGGTCATCTTTCTTTGACCCCTGGCCTTACTGTGAGTACGGTTATCTTCCTTTGACCCCTGGCCATACCGTGAGTACGGTTATCTTTCTTTGACCTCTGGTCATACCGTGAGTACGGTTATCTTCCTTTGACCCCTGGCCATACCAGGAGTACGGTTTTGTTCGGGCCGTTAGTGGGATCCCGTTCCTGACCCTCTCCCTGGCCCCGACCCTAGGTGTAGATCTGGAATCCTGTTATTTTAATATATCTCAGACAAAATTTCAATTTTCTTGAACGATACCCCCACCATCGCGAGAGGCACCCTGTGGGAGGCATGTAAGGCCTACTTGAGGGGACAAGCTATTTATTTTGCCTCTCAGTTAAAAAATGTGGATGCGTCCAAAATGGCAGGGGTTGCTGATCAGCACCAGAGGGTCGACACACAATATGCCATCACCCCAACTCCGGCACTGTATAGCCAACGCCTTAAGCTTCAAGCCGAGTTCGACCTCCTGTCAACAGCTAGGATCGAAAGACAATTGTTGAAATCCAAACAACAGTATTTTGAGAGTGGGGAGAGAGCAGGTAAGCTCCTCGCTCACCAGGCCAGGGCCGCAGCTCTTTCAAGATTGATCCCTAGGATAAAGTCTTCATCGGGGACCATTGTCTCTGACCCAAAAACGGTGAACGATGTTTTCTCTGATTTTTATGCAGATCTTTACTCCTCAGAGTGCTCACCTGGAGTTTGGAGTGGCCAAAACCCTCTGGAGCTGATCACATATCCTAGAGTTAGCGCTGACCTTGCCGACGGGCTAGGAGCACCAATCTCGACTGCTGAAACACAGGAGGCGATAAGACTGCTACAAAATGGTAAATCCCCCGGCACGGATGGGTATATAGTAGAATTCTATAAAGCGTATTCCGATCAAATCTCCCCGCCATTAACCAAACTTTATAACGAATCTTTCAGTAACGGCCGACTTCCCCCAACTCTGTCTGAGGCCACCATATGTCTCCTATTAAAAAAAGATAAATACCCTCTTGAATGTGGCAGCTATAGGCCCATTCGCTTTTAAATGTGGACCAAAAGATCCTGGCTAAGATTCTAGCCTCACGCTTACAGCAGGTTCTACCAACCCTGATTTCAAACCTGATTACCAAACTGGCTTCATGGTCGGGAGAAACTCCTCCTATAACACCCGAAGGCTGCTCAATATAATTAGCTCTCCCGACCCTTCTTCTTTCGTGTAACGTCAGAGGTCCAACTTGGTGTCGTGTAGCCATGCCCGCATCTCTGGTCCTATGTCGAAGAGGCTGGCTTCCGAGGGTGGTCTATATAAGGGGCAGATGGTGATTATATGGTCGGCGGTCTGGTCAGGGTCACCGCACTCGCATGCCGCACTGTCCGCCAAGCCCCACGTCTTCATTGATGTTTTAAAGCGACCGACCCCAGTTCGTAGACGGTTCAGTGTGGTCCATTGCCGGCGTGGTAGGTCGTCTCCTCCAATGGCGCCATCTCCTGGGTCCCAGATGTAACAGTGGATTCGGGAGGGCCCAGCTGACTCCCACTCCTGCTTCCAAGCTGCTGCCAACCATGCATCTCTGGAGATGTCCTCAGAGGTGGAGTTGAGCATCTCTTGTGCTGCCTTGTTGTAGGGGTGGCGGGACTTGAGTCTGCTTGGAGGTGCTGGTGTTATTGTGGTGTTGTGCAGGATGTGCCAGTCATACTTTTGTGCCTTCCTGGCCAGGGCGAGGGTGGCAGCCTCCCGTCGGAGGCCGGCCGGTGCTATTCCCGCGAGGACTGGCAAGAGGGACACAGGGGTAGGCTTTAAGCATCCAGTTATTATTCGGAGGGAGGTATTGATAGCCACGTCGACCTTTCTCGCATGAGGGCTTCTGCTCCAGACTGGGGCGCAGTATTCCGCTGCAGAGAAGACCAGGGCTTGGGTGGATATTCGCAGCGTCTTAGCGGAGGCTCCCCAGGTTGTTCCAGCGAGGCGGCGGATCAGCGCGACCCTGGATGTCACCTTGGCCTTGACTTCTTCCAGGTGTTGTTTGAAGGATAATGTCCGATCCAGACGCACTCCAAGATACTTCGGGGCTTGCTGGACCTCCAGACATTTATTGTCAACAGCGCACCTCAAGTTCCCTCCTGGCTTCTCTGGTGCTAAGGTGGTATGCCGCTGCGACTGATTTTCCGACGCTGAGCTGTAGACGCCACCTTCGAAGGTATGCTACCAGTGTGCCCATGTCTTCGTTAAGCCCCTCTTCCATCGCCTTCCACGTTGGTCGGCTCAGCATGATGGCAAGATCGTCTGCGTAGCCATACTTTCTGGATGCTGTATCAGGTAGGTCGTGGATGTAAACATTGAACAGCATCGGCGAGAGAACAGACCCCTGCGGTACCCCGTTCTTCAGTCTTCTGAGCCTACTGCACTGGCCACTGCTGGTCTGGAGGATGAAGCTGCGGTTGGAAAGTGTCTCCATGATGAACTTCACCATGTGGCGGTCCGGTATTGTCCTCAGCAGCTTCAGGTGGAGTCCCCGGTGCCACACAGTGTCATATGCAGCAGTCAGATCCAGGTACACTACCCCAGCTTTCTCATTGTCCTGGAAGCTGTCCTCGATGTCCTGACAGAGTAGTGTTACCTGGTCTGCTGTTGATCTTCCACGACGGAAACCAGCTTGTTCCCGTGGGAGCTGTGAGTCCACCACTGGCTCAATGCGGCTATGGACCATCCTCTCCAAGATCTTAAATGGGACACAGAGCAACGAGATTGGTCTGTATGACTTGGGGTCTTCTGCAGGTTTATTTGGCTTCGGCAGGGCTATGACAGAGGCACGGCGCCAAGTCTTTGGGAGCTTTAATCTCTGGTAGCATGATGTATAGAAAGCACAGAGCCAGCCAGATGTTGTTGTGCTCTGGTGGATGACGAACTCCGGGTGGATGTTGTCACGGCCAGGGGATTTGCCTGGTTTGAGCTTGCTCATGGCCTCACTGAGTTCCTCTGCTGTGAATTCTCCCGAGAGGTTGGAATCGACACTGGCCGCTCCCGAGATGCAAGACACCTCACGTGATGTCAGTCGGGCAAAGTCTTCTTCAGGAGCTGGGATTCGATGGCATTTGCTGTGACTGGGCAGCTGTGGGGTATTGTATTTCTGCCTGTGAGCTGGTTGATGGTCTGCCACGCCTTGTGACTAGAATGGGTGAAGTCGATTGATTCAACGACTTCTGTCCATCTGGCCCTGCGGGTGATATCCAGCTTCTGGAGCAGTGCACTCCCGACCCTGCCGTTCCAGAGGTCATAATATCCCTAGATGCCGAAAAAGCATTTGACAGGGTTGAGTGGGAATATCTGTTCTATGTCCTGGCTAAATTTGGACTGGGCCCCGAGTTTGTCGGCTGGATTAGGCTGCTCTATCACTCCCCAGTTGCGTCTGTTCTCACCAATGGTGTTAAGTCACCCTCTTTTGCTCTTTGCCGTGGCACCAAACAGGGTTGCCCGCTCTCCCCCCTCCTATTCGCTATGGCCATCGAACCTTTGGCCATTTGGCTTCGGGGGGAGGGGAGAGTTGAGGGCATCACCAGGATGGGGGTCACTCACAAACTGTCTTTATATGCGGACGATCTGTTATTATATATTTCTAATCCGGTCTCATCCCTCCCAGTGGTCAAAGACATTTTGACTCAGTTTGGAAAGTATTCCGGATACAAACTAAATTTCCATAAAAGCGAGCTTCTCCCCATTTACACCCAATCTAGAAACATACCACAGTCCTCCATCCCATTCAGAGCCGTCTCGGGAAGGTTTTAGGTTTTTAGGTTTTAGGTACTTGAGGTAATTTGTCAATACAAGTGACAAATACCCCCTCATTCAAGGATCTCTTTGCTAAAAAATTTCGCCCTCTCATAGATAAGTGTAAACTCGACATAACTCGCTGGTCCTCTCTCCCCCTGTCTTTAATTGGCCGAGTCAATCTTATAAAGATGGTGATCCTCCCCAAGCTCCTCTACTTGTTCCAACACATTCCTATTTCTATTCTATTCTATTCCTAAGTCCTTCTTCCAGCAGCTAGATCAGATGGTATCCTCATTTTTATAGGCTAACAAACTTCCACGCATTAAGAGGGCTATCCTGCATCTCCCCAAAAAATTGGCGCTACAAAACTTCATCCACTACTATTGGGCATGCAACATTGACAAACTACGCGTCTGGTCTGACGATGGGGCCGAGACATGCCGCTCATGGGCCCGAATGGAGCTACAGTCATCAACGCTCTCTCTCCAATCTCTCCTCACAGCTGAACTTCCCCTTAAAATCCATAATCTATCCCAAAACCCAGTCGTCAAAACCCTCCACTGTCCTAAACCTATCCACTCTCTTCGTCCCCTCTGCAACCCAGCAACAACTTCTAAGAAGAACAACAAAGGGGAGTCCCGTGCACTAATGTCCCCGGCAACACAATACCCCACCCTTAGTTCCGTGGGTGAATTATGTCACTCCACCACAGTATATATATTTTCACATTTTCATCCCTCCTCCCTTTGGCGCCTGAAACTTGGTTGACATAAAGAGCGGCCAATCTGCTGTTGCTGAGAACTTTGTTACATTAGGTTAGCTTAACAAGGGGGGGGGGGGGGGGGTTAAAAGGTCATATTAATTAAAAGTTCATATTTATACATTTCCAGGTCTTTTTTTTGTGGTAGATTTGTCACTAGTCTCACAAACAACGGCAAACGTCTGTGCCAACACAACGCAGTCAGACTTGTAGAACATTTGTGCCAGTTATTGATTGAATTTTATAGAATGTTGACTACTTGCTTACAACATTCATGAATAAGTGCTCAGTATACCAACAAAAATGCCTCCCGTCTTCCCCAATTTTAAAGTCACCAGCCAATATAATCGTAATTAAATTAAATATTGTGGATTGATTAAAATGGAAGAATTGTTAAATGAATCCGTTTCACGTTAAATGTATCAGATTTGCTTTAAATTAATCGGTTTCACGTTGTTAATCAGATTCATGTTGTTCAATTTAACAGGTGAAAAATAATATAACATATGTACATTTACTGTTAAAACTTTCATCCATGCAGTTTCAAACAATGTTGAAAACAGTTCAAAACACCTTTAATTTTTATTTGTAATTTGTATATAGATGTTATTTATTATTATGCATTTAATGCTATTAGTGATCAATTTGATGAATCCTGTGAGTCTAATGAAACCTTTCCATCCTTTTGTTACCCGGATGTCCAAGGAGCCCAGGAAGGCCTTTTCAGTGGTAGAGGGCATGAACCACTAAGTAGTGGTTATGTGTCACAAGTCACACACGCAAAACAATTATGGGTCATAAGTAATTTAATTTGGTTTGTTTTCCTTCAGGCTCAGAAAACACAAAAGGTAAGGGTGGAGATGGTCCAGCAGGAGGAGAGGGGGACATTTCCAACAAAAATAAGTTACGCGGGAATAAACTGAATATCGCACCCCCCCCAGAGAGCAGGACCCACCCTCCCCGCCACGTGGAAGCAGTATTCAGTATTGCAGTAGCCTACCTATTTGTACACAATGTACATATTCACAGCAGTCTGGATGGACAGGGGGTACCACGGTGGACACACTTTTTTTTACACACCCCCTGCCCCCCCCCCCCCCTCTATATTTCATACAGACGCCGCTCGTCTGTGTCGCGATCAGTCTGTTTAAAAAACAAAACAAAACACATAACAGCTTCTTAAATCACTTTCTCTTGCTGGCGGTCACGTGCTCCTCCCTTGTTCCCCGCACAAGAAGTGCCATCACTCCACCTCGGCCACGTGTGCCACCTCCACCTCCATGGTCTGGATGACCTCAGGGGGCGTGTCCCTGTCCGCGTCATCCTCCTCCAGCTTCCCGCCGGCTTCGGCCACGCCCATTCCCTGGTGAGCCAGCACGTAGTTCACCACTTGCATGATGCTCTGGTCAGACAGGGTGGCCACGCCTCCTCCTCCGTCGCCCGCGGTGACGGCCTGCACCGCCTGCATCGCCTCCACTGTCTCCTCGGTGATGAGCACCGTCTCGATCTCCTCCGTGGCCTCGACGGCGGCGGAGGCGAGGCCGTCGAGGCCGTCTGCGGGCGGCGGTCGCAGCTCCGGCGGCAGGTCTGAGGCCAGGATACTGACGGCGTGCTCCACCTGCGTGCCCTGGTTGTGGAACTGCAGCGTGTCCTTCTCCAGCATGATCTTGCCCGGCAGGTTGTTCCGGTGGTATCTCGCCATGTGTTTGCGGAGGGTGCGGGCGTCAATGTGCGCCTCCTGGCACACCGGGCACACGTACGGACGCTCGCCCGTGTGTGTGCGCACGTGGCGCTTCAGGGAGCGGGCGTCGGCCCACGCCACACCACACGTCAGGCACTCGAAGGGCTTCACACCTGCAGATGGGGGGAAACACCGTGTTACATGCACCGTTACCTCTGGGGACCCCCCCACACCCACACACACACACACGGCGGGCCTACCCTGGTGGTTGTTGACGTGGCGCCGGTACTCCCTCAGCTGGGTGAAGGTGCGGCCACAGTGCTCACACACACGCTCTAGGTTCTGCTTCACACGGCCCTTCTTCCCGTGGGTCGCCTTCTTCACGTGCCTCCGGAACAGGGCCTTCTCAAAGAACTCCTTACCGCATACGTTACACCTGGGGGGTGAGGGGGGGGGGTCGTTACACTATTGCACACACCGTTAGACCTCATGGCCAAATTACACACTGTTGCACACACTGTTACACCCGGGGGCCAGTCCGCCACACTGTTACACCCGGGGGGGGTGTACATCACACACACCGTTACACCTGGGAGGAGGGGACGTTTTACACACCATCACACATGGGTACCACGTTATACCCACAGATAAACAACACGGTGATGTAGATACTCCAGACCTGGTGTCCGTACCTGTAGGGCTCTGCCACGCTGTGGGACTTGACGTGGGAGTACCAGTCCTTCTTCCAGCTGTAGCACTTCCCACACACCTGGCACTGGAAGGGCTTCAGGCCCATGTGTTTGTTCATGTGCTGCTGCAGGTCCTTGGCCTCGAAGAAGCTCTTTTCACAGCTGCACATACAGGGTATATTAAGGGTGATGATTTGATGAAAATTATAAAAGCCTAACCAAAGCCTAACCCTATATCCCAATGTTATTAGAATAGAGTTAACCCTAACCTGTGTTCGAATACACCCTAAACTGTGTTAATAGGGTTAACCTTGTGTGGTTGGGGTTAGATTAACACTAGTTAAGTAACAGTACTCACTGTGTAGTTGGGGCTAGGTTACAGTAGTCACTGTGTAGTTGGGGCTAGGTTACAGTAGTCACTGTGTAGTTGGGGCTAGGCTACAGTACTCACTGTGTAGTTAGGGCTAGGTTACAGTACTCACTGTGTAGTTAGGGCTAGGTTACAGTACTCACTGTGTAGTTAGGGCTAGGTTACAGTACTCACTGTGTAGTTAGGGCTAGGTTACAGTACTCACTGTGTGCAGGTGAAGGCTCGTACATCGGGCTTGGGCTTGTGTGTCTTTGAGTGCTTGCTCAGGGCCGACGCCCGGTGGAAGGTGGCTCCACAGGTGTTGCACAGGTACTTGGACTCACCTGACGAACAGCCGGACACACACGTTAATGAACCCAGAGTGCCATCTGGTGGCCGGGGCTGGTAACTACAACACACCCAGCCGTGTTTGACTTTGGGAGTTACAACACTGTATCCCGAACGGTGGTATGGCGTTGTACTCTCCGAGCCTAATACACGCCATTTTACTTTTACTGCCCAAACCCCTCTTTTGGCTAAAAAGACTTCCTCCTACACCCTACCCCTACCGACACTTTACAACCAACCTGTGGTGAGCTGTACTGTAAAGATGGTATAATATACACACCTACAGTCAGGAGTGAGTGTGTGAGTGTTGTCAGGGTGTCCAGCTCACCTGTGTGCAAGCTGGTGTGTTCCTCCATGCTGCGGCGGCTGGCGAAGGTCTTGCTGCAGTATTCACACTGGAACCGCTTGGAGGCATCGTGCAGAGCCCGGTGCATCTTCAGACTGTGCTTGTTGGCGAACGTCTTGCCGCACACCTTGCAGGCGTGTGGCCGGACACCCGTGTGGTTCAGCATGTGGATGCGCAGCGAGTACAGCTTAGGCAGCGTCTTGCCGCAGATGTCGCACACAAACTCCCGCCTGGTGCGCGTGCCCGACTTGTCGTCCAGGTCCCCTCCGGGCACGGCGGCCTCGAGGTCGGGGGCCGACAGGGGGTGCTTGGCGGGGGGGGGGCGCTGGACACTCTGCTGCTTGTGGCGGGTGAGGTGGGCACGCAACGAGGCGGCGTACTGGAACTCCTTACTGCACAACTTCAGAGACAACCAGTGGTGTTAACACCACAAACTACAGAGATAAATACCACGTTAACACAAGAACCTACAGAGATAAAGACCACGTTAATACTACATTACATTACAGTCATTTAGCACACTTTTATCCAAAGTGTGTTTCAACAAAGGAAGGTAAGAGAACAACTCGTCACCAGAAGACAAAAGTGCATTTAATTTCTAACAAGGATAAGTTCTTAGATCATCTACTTAGTAAGACATAGTAAAAAGTGATAAGAGGATGCGCTAGGAGGAAGGATCCGGGTAGTGTTGAGAGATGAGTTCTCAGCCTGTGGTGGAAGATGGGCAATGACTCTGCAGTCCTGACATCTGTGGGAAGTTCATTCCACTAAATTGGGGCCAGGACAGAGAAGAGCCGTGACCACGTAGATCGGCCACAGGGGCCCCTAAGTGAGGGGGAAAGCAGACGGCCCGAAGAAGCCGGAAGTGGACGGGAAGGGATGTAGGGCTTGACCATTGCCTGGAGGTAGGAAGCTAGGAGCTGTTCTTTTCACTGACTTGTAGGCTAGCATCAAGGTCTTGAACTGGATGAGAGCAGCTACAGGTAGCCAGTGTAGAGACTGAATAAGGGTGGATGTGTGGGAGAACTTGGGTCGGTTGAACACCAGGCGAGCTGCAGCTTTCTGAATGAGCTCCAGGGGTCTGATGGCAGACGCTGGAGCGCCAGCAAGGAGGGAGTTGCAGTAGTCCAGACGGGAGATGACAAGAGCCTGGATGAGCACCTGCAGCCTTTTCAGTGAGAAAAGGCTGAATCCTCTTGAGGAGGAATCTGCAGGAGCGTGTCACCGAGGTTTGCCGAGAAAGACAGTTGGTCGTCCAGGGTCAGATTCCTTGCGGTCCGAGTAGGTGTCACCACAGCATCATCAATGTTGACACCCAGGTCTCGGTGCGGACAGCCCTTTGCCAGGAAGAACACTAGCTCAGTCTTGTCCAGGTTGAGCTTTAGGTGGTGCATCGACATCCAATTTGAGATGTCTGCTAAGCACGTGGCAAAGACCACGTTAATACTACAAAGTACATAAATAAAGACCACGTTAATACCACCACAAACTACAGAGATAAACACTATAATACCACCACAAACTACAGAGATAAACACTATAATGCCACTACAAACTACAGAGATAAACACGTTAATACCACCACAAACTACAGAGATAAAGACCACGTTAATATCACAAACTACAGATAATGAACATGTTTATACCACAAACTACATTATTTGTCAGGGTCATCATTATTCAGGGTCATGAGTCAGTGTCATCATGAGTCAGGGTCGTCTGCATGAGTCAGCGTTGTCATCAGGAGTCAGGGTTGTCATCAGGATAACTTACGCTGCACTTGTAGACCCGTGACTTCTCATGCTTCAGTGTGTGCATGATGAGAGCGTAGCGGCGCTGGAACGTTGCTCCGCACTCAGAACACGCGTGTTCCCCATCCGCCGCTCCGTCCCGCACCCGCTTGGTCCCCGCGTCGGGCTCTCCCCCCTCGCCCTCTCCCGCGGGCCCAGCCTCTGACCCGGCAGCCTCGACCTCTGACCCGGCAGCCTCGGCGGATTGGGACGGGTCCAGGACCTCCATCGGTCTCTTCGGGGGCCGGCCTCGCCGCTTGACCTGGAAGCAAAGAGTGTGAAAGACTCATTGACACGGTGACCTCCTGACCTTAGCGGTGCAAAAGAAACGCAGCGAGACAAGTCCACGTTACAAACGACTTTGCCACAACCGTTTACGGCAGACATTCACACATCACGGCTATAATAACAATAACACATCATTCATAATGCACGGTACCAACAAAGGTGTCTTGTGAAATGACTACATGTAATGCGCGCGCCACACACCACACACACCACACACCACACACACACACACACACACACACCACACACACACACACACACACCCCACCCCACCCCCCCACCTTCAGGGGGCTGGAGCGCGGCGAGGGGGCCAAGGTCTTCTTGTCCTCCTCCTCCTCCTCTAGGCCCATGTGGAGCCGGGCGTAGCCGCCCTCCACCATGGACCGCTGCCGCAGACGCCGGCTGGGCTTGTCTGCCGACCCCTCCTCCTCCTCGGTGTGGTGGGAGGCGGCAGCAGTGGCGGACAGGGACTCTGCTTCGTCCATCGTCTCCACCTTCAAAATCGGGAGGACAACGGTGTTACAGGAGATCAGAAACCCCTTGACCCCGCCCCTTAAAACAGCACTTGCCAACAGACAAACCAAAAGACAGACAGACAAACAAACAGGGGCAAAAACATAACCTCCCATCCTCGTGACGGAGGTTATGTTAGGAGGACAGGTGTCTTAATCAGCAGGTGACCAGGTAACCGCATCACAGGTCAATGCATGCAGTAGCATGTGTTTAACGTCTAGAGGGAGCCATCTAATACAAACTAATCTTGTGTTGCTGGGGGTTCTCATTAAATACAAGAGGGGATTGTTACCGTCACAAATGTGCTGGTCAAAAACATAATACAAAAATTGAGAATAGAAATTAAAGTAAAAAAAACACCACTGACGGCAAAAATAAAATCAAACTAATAAATTGTGAACTACCTCTTCCTCCACCACCTCCTTCTTAACCTTGGCGGGGCGGCCTCTCTTCCGCTTGGGAGGTGGGGGCTCTGGGGGCGTGGCTTCTATGGGCACTGCCTCCTGAGGTGTGGGTGTGGCATCTGCAGCAGTTTTCTTTGGAACGGCGTGCTTCTGTGGCGTTGTGTCCGCAGGGGTGGTGATGGTGTCTGGGGAGGGGTTCTCCGGCGGTGTAACCTGCGACGACATCTCCTGCTGGGCGGGGGGTTCCACGCCGACGACCACAGAGGAAGAGGGGGGGTCTTGGGCAGGTGGTGTGTCAGTCTGCTCCATGGCAAGGCACGCCGAGACCACGGCCAGGGAGTCACTGGCGCCCGCCTGCCCGCTGTGGGTTACCACCGTCAGGGTCTGCCCCTCCTCTCCCTCAACCTCACGGCCAATGAGGGTGACCGTTTCAGTTTGGTGGGCCACCAGTGTCACATCCTCCACCACCTGGGAAACGATGGCGAGCGCCCGCTCCACCAAGACCCCCTCCTCGTCCGCCTCTGGGTCTGCCGCATGCCTGACGAGCGTCTGGCCGTCACTCTGGAGGGTGAACACGAAGGAGCCCTCTTCCTCGCCGGTGTCGGCGCACTCCGCCTCCTCTCCGGCCGGCTGGCTGGACACCACCGTGTGGGTGTCGCCGCGCTGGTACACCGTCAGCTTCTGCTCCTCCACCTGCTTGTGCACCGACTCGCAGATCTGCAGCACCTCCCCCATCAGCAGGTGCCGGGCCAGCGTGGCCACGTCCGCCATCACGCAGAAGTTAAAGGTCAACGACGAGGTGTAGGCAAAGTCCAGCAGCGGCAGGAAGCTGGCCTTGGTAAAGCCTGCCGGAGATGAAACCTTTATTTAAAATGTCGAAGACCTGGTGATACGTGTACCGGGGGGGGGGGGGGGGAGGACAGCACGGAGGGGGAAGGGGGAAGGGGGTGAAACTTTACTTAAAACGTCAATAGATCAATACCATGTATTGACTGGGTAGGGTCCGAGTCCCAGCCAAAAGGTTCTGGGGTGACTAAAAAATAAAATGTGGGCGTCCTTGAGCAAAACCTGCATGACATGCATCTGAAATATGGTTCTCCTTGTTTGTTGCCCGTCTTGCTAAAAGGCTTAGTAGTCCACGTGTGTTCATTAGCGTCTGACATCACTGAACCAGTATGGTATGGGTGTGGTATATAGGGTACTACGCTAGCTGTAAGTGCCACCAAGCCATTTTTAGTTCTTTTAATTGCGCTATAATAATCCATACAAGACCCTGAATGAGGCACGCTATAAGAAGTCATGAGACAGAAACTGATGATGTGTCATAAACCAATATGTCACAAACTCATGTGACGAAACACATCAACTCATGCAACAGAAACTCATGCGACGATAGATGAGACAAACTCATGCGACAGAAACTTGTGATGATACACATGCCAGAAAGTAATGCGACGATATATAATGCACAAACTCATGCAACACAAACCCATGCGCAGAAACTCAAGCGACGATACATGAGACAGAATCTCATGCATGTGGCGATCCAATGGACAGAAAGGCATGCAGGGAAACCAACCGGAGAGGTCGACGACGGCCTCGTGCGTGGACACGGCGCCCTTCTCCACGAACAGCTCGTGGAAGTACTCGCTGCACGCGGCGAGGACAGCCTTGTGGGCACGATGCTCCTCCCCCTCAATCAGCAGCGTGATATCACAGAACTGGTTGTGGAGACGCTGCGTGTTCAGCTTGTCCAGCATGGTCTGGCTGTGTCTGGGGAGGAGCTGGTTCACCTCCCCCTTACTGTCCACCTGCACGCACACACACACACACACACACACACACACACACACACACACACACACACACACACACACACACACACACACACACACACACACACACACACACACACACACACACACACACACACACACACACACACACACACACACACACACACACACACACACACACACACACACACACACACACACACACAATTACATATAATAGTATGCATTAAGCATCACAACACCTCCACAGATTTTCACACTTACGAAGACCAGCTCGTGTTTCACAGACTTGTCAACCCTGCCTCTGGAGCCCATAAAGTCCAAGTCTTCTTCCTCATCCTCCTCCTTCCCGCTCCGGGGCCCGGCTGCTGGTCTCGGCCCCGAGCCGTTGTCCGTGTGCCGCCGGCTCTGACACGGTGGGCACTCCTTGATGTGGTCCTTGACGTGTTTGAGGATACCTGCGGACACCAACGGGGACACACGTGTGTGTGTTACAGAACATGCAAACATTGCGTGTGTGTAGTCACTTTACACCCCCCCCCCCCAGCGACTGGACTATCTGCCTTAAACTACACACTTTACACCTCATCTCACACTTTGTTTATACTTCCATACTGTAGCATATGTTATACCGCATGTATGTACATGTGTATTTTGGGGTATTTTTGGAGTAACATCTTCTGGCTGGCTATAACATTGTACCTTATTAATTTAAACATGTGACAACAAATAAACTAAATTTGAATGTCAGTGGATTTAAGCGCCACAACAAAGACGGAAGCACCCATCCTGTGGCGGTAGGTAGCGCTAGAGAGCGCTTTATTACGCCGGGGAAAGTGTTGGCGTAGACCAGTGAACCAGTCAAACTATTGTTTTACAAATGTACTCCCTCCAAACGAAGTACGCCGTTCACCAGCAACAATCATGTTTGGAGGGGGGGGGGGTGTAAATTAATATATCGTAAACAATGTTGGTGCATTATTTGGAAGATTTCCAGGACGTGTACGACGTTAGTGTCAGATTGCAGTTAATATTCGGTCGGTCAGGTTGATCCACGCGCTTGGAAACCACTGCGTGGATCAACCTGACAGACGGGTGGCGTTTACATGAGGTACGTTAACGTTCCTCCTCCATCAAGTGGTTGAGGCGTAGTCCAGGGGCTCCTAGCCCAACACCCACCTCTCCACCAGTACTTCTGAGAGATGGACTCCCACGTGAGCTGCTGGCCGAGGTGCTCCCCGTCCGCGGCGACGTGCGCCCGGCCGATGAGCTCCGAGCGGCGGCGGTCGGGCAGCACCACCTCGAGCTCCGTGAAGTCCTCGTGGCCCTTCAGCCGCCGCCGCTGGAAGTAGAGCGTGCCGCCGCGCACCACGTAGCACGCGGCCGCCTTGCGGATCTTCCGCTTGACGTTGCCGTGGGTGCCCGGCGCGTACGGCTCCCGCTCGTCCGTCAGATAGCGGGTGATTGCCAGGTAGCTCTCCTCGCTCGACATGGCTGCTCCTCCTCCACCTCCTCCCCCGGGGCTCTAGAACGGAGCCCTTCTTCTTCGGGCTCTTCTCCCGACGGTACAAATCGAAGCGTGATTTTTCCCCCGACACCCCGCCGCTACATGCCGTGAAGGTAGACGCGGTCGCTATGTTTTTGTAATTGTTTTTTTTCTTCTAAGGTGGAACTGCAGTTGGTGACCGTCAGGGGTACAGTCGGCTGAACAGACAAAATGGCTGCTGCACAACCGGATGCTGCGTAACGATCGCGGAAGTAAGTGCCCCGTGTTTTTTTGTTTGTTTTGTTTTTAAGTTGTTGTCGTGTACGTCAGTCACCACTAGATGGCGGGTCAACCAATGTCTGATTTGTTTGTGTGTGTGTGTGTGTGTGTGTGTGTGTGTGTGTGT
Organism: Muraenolepis orangiensis; assembly: GCA_027704905.1. NCBI lineage: Eukaryota > Metazoa > Chordata > Actinopteri > Gadiformes > Muraenolepididae > Muraenolepis > Muraenolepis orangiensis. The sequence continues at coordinate 15,257 of CM051004.1, forward strand.
GTGTGTGTGTGTGTGTGTGTGTGTGTGTGTGTGTGTGTGTGTGTGTGTGTGTGTGTGTGTGTGTGTGTGTGTGTGTGTGTGTGTGTGTGTGTGTGTGTGTGTGTGTGTGTGTGTGTGTGTGTGTGTGTGTGTGTGTCTGATCCTGGGTGAGTGTGTGTTTCGTTTTATATGGTAGTCAATTACAGTTAATCCACTAGGTTTATACATTTTTTTTTAAACATATATGCAAACTAAGTAATTGCTTACTAGATATAGTATAGTAGTATACACTCTCTCAATACAATCTCTCTCTCTCTCTCTCTCTCTCTCTCTCTAGATAGGTATATAAATATTATATATTTATAGAGGGACCCTAACCCTAGTTCTGGGCGCCCCATCTGTAACTGGACTATGGACTTCCTGACGGACAGGCCTCAAGTGGTGAAGATTGGGAACAACATCTCATCCACTCTGGTCCTCAACACCGGAGCACCCCAAGGCTGCTGCCTCAGTCCCCGGCTGTACTCGCTCTACACACATGACTGTACTGCCAAATTATCAGATTATCAAGTTCACAGACGACACCACAGTCATTCAAGATTCAAGAGACTTTATTTATCCACCAGCCTGATAAGGGAGGACGACAAAACAGAGTACAGAGATGAGGTAGTCCGGTGGAAGCAACGGATGAATGTCAGCAAGACTAATGAGCTCATCGTGGACTTCAGGAGCCACCGGGGCACCCGCTCCATCATCAGGACAAGAAAGCCATCGAGAGGGTCGTGAGGACGGCAGAGAAGATCATCGGGTGTGCACTTCCATGCATTGAGGAGATCTGTAGGACCAGATGTCGGAAGAAGGCCATGTCCATCATAAAGAACCATAACCACCCTGGGCTCCATCTCTTCTCCCCCTACCGTCTGGTCACCGGTTGCACAGCATCTGTACAGGACTAGCAGTTCAAGGTTTTAATCCACAGGCAGTGATCTACTGAACTGCTAGGAGTGCTGCCACTATCATAACATGTCATTCACATTACACTGTCATACTTTGCTGGACTTTCTGGACTGTACTGCTCTGTATTCATGATGCTGCTGCACTACTGGCACTTTTAAATGCTTTTAAATGTTTTTTGCACTATATAACATATGTACATATCATCCATCAATCACTTTATTGTTATTTTTATGTAACTATTATTCTTGTAGTATTGTGTTCCAGAATGTCATACTGCAGGAATTAATGGGGAGTAAGCATTCCATTGTACTAGTTGTAAATGGCAAATACAACTCTTGAATCTAGATATATATATCGATATCGATATAGATATAGATATGACGTACACAAACCTGTACGTTATGAAGGATTTCCACGTGCTTCTGCTATTCTGCTAAAAGACATTGCCCACCCCAGCCACGAACTGTACTCACTTTCACCGTCAGCCAGGCGATACCTCAGTATCAAGTGCCGTACAAATAGGCTTAGAGATAGCTTCCACAGTCAGGCCATCAGGCTGCTGAACAAGGGCGTATAGCATATAACAATGTATATTTTATTACATTGATTTATATATACATATTGCTATTTTCTGTGCCGATATTTTGCATTTTATAAATTGCATTTTTATTCCTATTTTTATTTTGTAACTATTCTATTTTTATCTATTTTTTTTTTTATCTTATTTTTACAACTGCTGTCTGTCGTCGGGTATTGCACATACGATTTTCACATCACTGCTTTATACTTGTGTAAACTGTGAAGTGACAATAAACTTGACTTGACTATTTGGAGAGTGGCAGGTTTCCTCTCTCCTCTCTCCTGCTGCCACTCTGGGAAACTGGTCATTCCGCCCCGGTGCTGATGCTAGGAGGTATACATACAGAGCGGTCTCCAGGCAACCCAACAACATTACCCTAACAAAGGATTTTGTGATCCCGTCCAAACCGGTTTCGTCTCTCCCGTCGGGGGTCTGGTTTATAACAACGCAGCACAGCCGCAAGATAGAAAAGCGATTTACATTAATTTCCTTGTTCTGCAGAGATCCAGAACATCACACCTTGTTCACGCGCTGGATCTTCAGAAGCCAGAGTGTGAGAAGACGAGAAGAGATGACGCTTCATCCTTTCCACTATCAGTTCACACTTTATCCTGGCAGATAGCACGTCAGCTGTGCACAACAGTGCGAATCAACCAAGAGGGTGTTGAGTAAAGAATGAGAACATGAGCAGAATAAGAGTCGCCAGAGTGTTTGGACTAACTCCCATCTCATTAATGACATGGATCTGATCCACTGTAAGTCGCGGCGTCTGCTAAATGTGTTAAAAATATTACAAAAAATATGACAATGTTTTTACATTAATGTTTGAGTCAGACGGACAGTGTGACAATGTGCAGCAGGAGCTAACATGCACAGTGTTTACTATGCGCAGTGTGTGTGTGTGCCCATATTGTCTTCATGTCAAGGTTTGAGGTGTTTGGCCTTATCGTGGGGTCTGCCCACACTTGGTGTGAGTTACGCTGTGTTGACTATAAACACACACACACACACACACACACACACACACACACACACACACACACACACACACACACACACACACACACACACACACACACACACACACACACACACACACACACACACACACACACACACAGCCACCATATCCCAGAGTCACCACAACGAAGACCAGCTTCACCTTGAGGCTAAATGAAAAGTGTTACAATTCAATTGCATAGGATTGTGCCACCTAAAAAAATATATATATAATAATTACATTTCTGCCAGTGTAATGGTAATTAGCACGAGCCAACATTCAACACGGAAATGACACTAACACTGCGTGACACTGCAATGTCTGATGGAACATTGTGTAGTCAAATATGTTGTTCACATAATGGGCCAAACTGCTAAATGCTTCATACTACTAGCATAAGCCAGGCAGGAACAAAGATGGACGACAACAAACAACACACATTGGGCCAAAGCCAACCACGTTGTGTTCTCAGCGTTGTGAGGTCGGCGGGGTTGGAACTTGTCTCGGTGGAGAAGTTGGCCAGTGGACAAGATGGATCCCTGTTCTTCTGCGTGCATCCGGCCGCGAGGGGCGGTTCAGTGGATAGGGTAATAAAGTTACCTTGCCTTCGGACCGGCCCCGTATTAACCGACCCGAGTGGGAGAGCCGCTTTCTTTTGGGTGTCTCATTTATTGAAACAAGTTGCTACAGGAGGTAGAATCAAGCCTACACCCACCACTTGGAGGAGGAGAGAGAGATACTTACACACAAACAGCCCAGGATCACCTGAGCTCTTTCATTCACAGCCCCAGTCAGACATCTATATCAGCTCAGTTTAATCAAATGTAATAGGATGCCTAGAAGCCTGGTTATGGATATACTGAAGTACCAGGGCTGTTGGTAAAACACTACCGATATTACCAAGTAGTAATGGTTAACAATGCCTATGTATTGTCCTAGGATATCTCCATTTCTGCTAGACTCATATTTAAGTAATGTGATTGATATGTGATTATGAGAGATAGAGGGAGAGAGAAAGAGAGAGAGGTAGAGAGGTGCTAGCGGACTGTTCTCTTTCTCTCTGCTGTCGTTCCCTCCCTTTATAAACATGATGTAATCTGTTGTGTATCTAAACTCCTCCCAGTCTAATCTCTCTCTCTCACACTCTCTTTCTCTCTCTCTCATATAGTCATATCGTTAATAGAGACACTTGCATCGTTACTGGTAGAACTAGACAACAAGTTCCTGAGAATCACTTTTAATATTTGTTCCCATAACTGTAAGACCCCTACCCAACCTGTGGTCCTGTTTTAGGTGTGAAAATCCTCAACTGGCTTCTGCATGGATTTGAACCGGTCAACATCTCCCTATGTCCATACATTATATGAGTCGGGTCACGACCCACATGGGAAACAAGTTCTACAAGTCTACAAGTTCATCAGATTCATCACATGAATATCTTAGACAGGCAAACACAGCTTCTGGCCCTAGGAAGTGTGTGTCAGAGAGTGTAAGTGAGTGTGTGTATGTTAATGTGTGTCAGAGAGTGAGAGTTTGTGTGTTTTGGGAGATAGGTGGGGGGGCGTGCAAGTACGTGCTCCATAGAGCGAGGAGACAGTGTTTTCTGTTACACTATACTGTGAGGTGAGTCCTGCTCTCTCTCTGCTCTGCCTGGGCTGCCGGCCAATAAGATTAACACTCTCTTTCACACACATCTCTCTCTTTCACACACACACACACACACACACACACACACACACACCACACACACACACACCACACACACACACACACCACACACACACACACACACACACACACACACACACACACACACACACACACACACATTTCCTCTCTTTGTCACATACAAACAAAAACACACATACACACATCTCTCTTTCAACCTCCAAGTTCTGACAGTCTTGTGGTCAGGGCAGCCCCCAACTGCCCCTTAATGATGGATGATGGCTCTAAAACAACTGCAAGTCAAGCCTGCAAAGTGTCCAAACTAGTGAGCAGTCAAATCACACATTCCCACACACATCCCCGCTATTAACCAAAACTGTGTGACGCCATTTTGTTTAATCTCCGGGCCATGCTGCCGCTCATCCTCCACAAATCTGAGAGCGACAAAGGGCCGGGAGAAAGTTCCGGGGCTCGCTCTCTCTCTCTCTCTCTCCTCTCTCTCTCTCTCTCTCTCTCTCTCTCCTCTCTCTCTCTCTCTCTCTCTCTCTCTCTCTCTCTCTCTCTCTTCTCTCTCTCTCTCTCTCTCTCTCTCTCTCTCTCTCTCTCTCTCTCTCTCTCTCTCTCTCTCTCTCTCTCTCTCTAGTCCTCTGCTGCATTGCCACCACAGCCTCATAAACAAGCATCTAATTTATGTCAGGCAGCTTCCACCAAATCCGACCAATCGGTGAAGAGGAGTTGTAATAACACAGCTTTATGTTGGGGGGGGGGGGGGGGAGATGGAGGGGGAGGGGAGCCGGTGGTGATGAGAAGGCTGGGAACCAGAGGGTCACCAGCTCAACTTACACTCTCTGTTCCCACAATGCACTGGCTGACTCCCAACGCCTGTTAGTGTTTCCTCTGTAGAAGACACCAAGGGAATTCTGGGGAGAAGACTGTTATTCTTATTATGTTAACCTAGAATCATCCCATGTTTTCCACGACTCGATACCTCGGGCCGCAGGGCCCGGTCCGGGGGAAACCTTCGGAGCTTCAGTGGTACGTACCCGGACGCATTTCCCACGAGTCCCCCAACGCGCAGGATTAGGGCATGCAGGAAGTAATGGAGATGGTTATCCGACAACAAGGAAGCGTTTCTGGGAATTCCTCGTTCCCGGGTTAAGGCTCGGCGGTCACTTGGGTACTGCACACCAGTCCTCATAAGACCCTATATGTGGTTTTCAAACTGTGGGTCCCGACCTAAAAGTGGATCACAGCAGGGGACCAAGTAGCTGCAATAAACCATTATTTATTTATTTATATGCATGCCAACATGGCTTGTCTATTACCTTTGATTAGTATGATTAAAGACTGAAAAGGGGAATACTGTATTGATGAAAAACATACAAAGAGAAATACTTATTATCTCTTCTTTTTTTTTGATATGGTAATGGTAAAGTATCGCTTATTTGAGAAGATGTTTGGTAGGTTTGCCAAAAGTACTTCCACAGGTGGGTCACACAGGATATAAGATATGAGATGTACACGCAGGACTGTGAGAACTACACAGCCTTCATAAAGAACACATGGACACCCTACAATCCAGATCTTTGGTGCATTTGAACTGAAACCAAGCAGTTGAGGAATGTCGTCATAGGTATTGTTCAGACAGACAGTATGTATCAGATAGGGACCGGGACCAAGGATTCAAGATTGATACAAAATAAAAGTCCTGTCACGTTAGTACAGACTTACGATACCAGAGAGGACTTTTACTTTGTAAAAATAAGGAAGCCTCCTCATGAATATTGAGATTAGGGCTGTGTGTCATGTTGGCCCGTTTTCACATTTTGCAGAACTAGGTGTGTGCCTGTTGGAAAATGTTCTTCTTGTACGTGAAAGCAAACGGCCCATCAGGGATGAGATAATTCATCAGATGATTGGTTAAAACAGAATTAAGACAAGTGGAAAATACAGGAGAGACAGAAGCACAACAACAGGACGTTAACACACGGGAGTCCGTCAACGAGGTCAACAACAGGCCGTAAACACACGGGAGTCCGTCAACGAGGTCAACAACAGGACGTTAACACACGGGAGTCCGTCAACCAGGTCCCATCTCCCAGGATGGAATAGCTCTCATCACTTGGGCTCCAAACAGAAAATATGGCAATCAGGGAACGGCTGTTCAACACATGTTCACACACACACACACGCACACACACACACACACGCACACGCACACGCACACACACACACACACACAATGTCTAGTGGTATTGTGTGTATGTCTATGTTTACATTTATTAAGCGTAATTTTTTGTGTATGGATGTGATGGGGTACGTTTGTGGTATGTATTATTCTATGTGTGTGTGTGTGCGTGTGCGTGTGCGTGTGTGTGTGTGTGTGTGTGTGTGTATATGTGTGTGTGTGTGTGGGGGGGGGGGTCACGGGGCCGGCCAGCTGTCTGATCCCTAGTGAGAGCCGTGCAGCAGCAGATGAAAATAAACAGGCTGCTCCTGAGGCCCTGGGGCTGTGGGGGTCCAGGGCCTCAGGGCCTCTAGAGTCCTCTAGAGGAGTCCTCTAGAGCAGCGGTTCTCAAACTGTGTCCGCGGACCACTGTGTCCGGAGGTACTGCAGGTGGTCCGTGGAAAAAAGCTGAATAAAATCCACTTTTTACTCTCAAGGATTTTCGGAGACCACCTCATATGTGACTTGCTCCATCGAATATATTTGAATAGTAATACATATAAAATCATTGCCAGTGTTATCAGTTGCAAGTGTGTATTTGTTGTAAAAATTACGAAAACAGCCTGTGTGTGAGGGGCAGCGCCGTGTGTGTGGGAGAGAAGCAGCGCTGTCTACTTATTTGCAATGACGTAGCTCAAGCATTTATGCAACTTGATTTGAAGAGGGGCAGCACCGTGTGTGTGTGTGTGTGTGTGTGTGTGTGTGTGTGTGTGTGTGTGTGTGTGTGTGTGTGTGTGTGTGTGTGTGTGTGTGTGTGTGTGTGTGTGTGTGTGTGTGTGTGTGTGTGTGTGTGTGTGTGTGTGTGCGTGTGTGTGTGTGTGTGAGAGAGAGTGAGAGAGCGCGCGCGCCAGGAATAATGCCGAAGCGGTGTGCATACAAGATCCGTTTATTCGCCATGCTTGTATAATCAGAATATTGTTTGCATAAGTAGGCTATATTTTTCGTTTCGTTTATTTAATAAGTACATTTCAGGACAACTTTGGGAATTTAGTTTGTTTGTTATGAGTTTTTATATAGGCCTTACATTCATAATTTCAGCCGGAGGGAGGGGGGGCTGCACTGCGGAAGAGCAGAGTGCAAGTGAGAGCTCTCATCTTCCCACGTGTGCGTGCAACACCACAAACATGGATCGGTGGCTAGCATCAGGTGGTCTGAAGAGAAAAGATGTTAACGTTAATGAAGATCATGAGAGTGAGTCGGAGGCATCTACAAGCCAGATTCCGCCAAAAAAAAGGGAATGTGAAATACTTAGAACTGGGATTTACATACACAGGCACCGAAGATGAGCCTTTGCCATTATGCGTTCTGTGCTACGAGACACTAGCTAACGAGAGCCTAAAACCAGCTAATCTTCGCCGTCACCTTGAGACAAAGCATGGAGAGTTGAAGTCCAAGCCAGTTGAGTTTTTTAAAAACAAGCTCCAAGAATTTCACAGTAGCAAGAACATCATGGAATCCACATCTACAGGTAGCAACAATGCTAAAGCAGTGGAAGTCTCATACAGATTGTCAAGAATTATCGCAAAAAATGGGAAAGCGCATACACTCGGTGAGGAGGTGGTGCTGCCATCAATTAAGGTGGCGGTGGGTGTTATGCTGGGTGAAAAGGCATGCAAGCAAATGGACTTGATTCCATTGTCAGACAGCACCGTACAGCGCAGAATTTAGGAAATGGCCAGCAATGTGAATGACCAGCTAATAGCGCGGATAAAAGCCAGTCGATATTTTTGCACTACAGTTGGATGAATCAACTGACATAGCTAACCTTGCCAACCGGCTCTCTTATACGTAAGGTATGAACACAACGGAGAAATAGAGGAGGACTTTCTCTTTTGTAAATGTTTGCCATCACACATGTTGAACAGTTTCATAACGGAACATAGGATTGATTGGTCAAAATGCGTGGGCATTAGCACAGACGGGGCAGCAGCCATGTTAGGCCGACACAGTGGGCTTGTTAAACGTGTACAAGCAGTGGCTCCACAAATTAAATCAATCCACTGCAGCATCCACAGGGAGGCTCTCGCTGCCAAAAAATGCCTCCTGATCTCAAAACTGTTCTGGATGAAGCAGTACGAACGGTCAATTTGATCAAGGCCCGTCCACTGAATGCCCGGTTGTTTGCTGTTTTATGCGATGAGATGGGCAGTGATCACCGGCAATTACTTGTGCACACCGAGGTCCGGTGGCTATCGAGAGGAAAGGTGCTTGCGCGGCTCTACGAGTTGCGCGATGAAGTGAGAATGTTTTTACTTGACTCAAAATTTGAACTTTCAGATCGCTTCAGTGATGCCCCGTGGATTGGCATACCTGGCAGATATTTTTGAGCATTTGAATGGACTCAATCGGAGTCTTCAGGGGAAGTCAGTGACACTTTTTCACGTGCAAGACAAAGTTGAAGCTACAATCAAGAAGATGGAGATGTGGGCCAGGCGCCTGGAGCAGTCAAACTATGACTCGTTTGCAAACCTATCCGATTTTTTGGACACCGCGGAAATGCAGCTTCCAAATAATGTGAAAAATGATGTCAGGGAGCACTTGCACAGTTTGAAAACACAGCTACGGATGTACTTCCCTATCCCTGACACAACTGCGAACTAGATCAGAAATCCATTTGCGACCCTGGACGATGACATCCTCGCAAACCTTACGTCCAGAGAGCAAGACAGCCTTGTTGAACTGTCCTGTGACAGTGCTTTAAAAGTGGATTTTTCTCAGAGATGCCTGCCTGCCTTTTGGCTAAAAGCTGCTTCAGAATACCCAGAGCTGTCCGACAAGGCCTTGATGTTTCTTATGCCCTTTCCTACCACTTACCTCTGTGAGTCCGGATTTTCATCACTGGTCTCGTTGAAGACAAAATATCGGAACAGACTTAACATTGAACCAGATCTCAGATTGAAGCTGTCATCGCTGGAACCTGACATCCAGATGTTGACGTCTGCGAAGCAACATCATCCATCTCATTAGCTGAGTGATTAGGTTAGCTTGGACTTGCTGTGCGTGTGCGTTGTTTTGAGTTTAATTAGCCTATAATTGCACAAAATCAGTTATTTTATTTATTATTTCCTTATTACACACGTTTATGTTAATTTATTTTATATTCAGTGTGATTGATAAGATTATTTGTTTCCACTGGACTTGCTGTGCGTGTGTAACATGGTTGTTTTGAGTTTAATTAGCCTATAGTTGCACAAAATCTGTTATTTTATTTATTATTTCCTTATTGATACAATCGGATGTTGAAAGAGCTGAAGCTGCAGTTCATGTTCACTGATGCAGCTGTTGTGTTCTATGAGTGGATGCAGATTTGAATATATGGTCAAGGACCAAAAGAAAAAAAGAAGTTGTCCGCCGTCCTCTTTGAGAAACAGACACAACGCAGACAGACACCGGTCACACGTGCAACAAAAGTATCGCATAGGCTTCAATTTACTTTTGATTGTCTATAATTAACTATAAAAAAATATCTGCGTTTTAACACTACGTTTATATGTACTTATTTTTACGGTTTGCATATGAGGTGGTCCGCGAAAATCCTTGATGATAAATAGTGGTCCGCAGAAACAAAAAGTTTGAGAACCCCTGCTCTAGAGGCCCTGAATCAGGTTCCCTGAGCAGGGTGAGACACACGCACACACACACAGAAGCTAAGACACACACACACACACACACACACACACACACAGAAGCCAAGACAAACACACACACACACACGCACACACACACACACACACACACACACACAGAAGCCAAGACAAACACACACACACACACGCACACACACACACACACACACACACATAAGCTAAGATACACAAACACATATACACACGTATACACATACAGAAGCTAAGGCACATGCACACACACACAAACACACACACAAATACGCACGGTATTTACTATCATGTTTTGACATACGATAACAGCAATGATTTTTAATTGAATATGATTTTAAATATACCGGAATTTTTACGATCTGAAGCTAAAATCCTTTAATTCCCAGTTGAGCCGTTTTACGTTCTTCTTCACCCATAATTACATGCACGGCTAGCTAGCTAGTTAGTTACACACACTACTGAGTGATGGTAGTGGGGAGAACAGAACAGGTCTGTGACTCCGCCCAACTGGGCTGTAATTACAGCCAATTAGAGCGCGGTGTGACGGAGGGGCGACGGGCCAGGCGTCTGATGGACGGCCGCGGCTGGGGGCCAGCAGGGGCCTGACGCCTGGCCCCCCAGGACATCAAACTGCTGCTGTAAACAAACAAACAAACAAAGCTTCAAGACGCTGGCTCCGTCCCCAGCTCCTTTCAAGATGGCCGCTGGCTCAGACACGGCCCTCCCGCCCCCGGTCTCGTTAGCCCATGAATAGAAGGTCGGCAAACACTCGCCTCGACGTGTTGGCTTTCAGTAAGGTTTGCCTGCGAGGAATAATAGCTACTTAACCACATTTAAAAATAACTTTTAATGTCACTTGTTTATATGTAAAGAGAAGTTAAAAAAAGTATTTACAGAGCGGTAAAAACGAATGCAGAAACAGCGCCACCTCTGGTGAAACAAGTTTTTATGCTCAGTTAGTAATGATATATAACAACAACCAAAAATGTAGAAAAAGTAATTTTTTTTACGTAATTACATGGTAATGATGTTTGCAGGTACACATCCAAAACAGGTACCTAAGCAATACATAGAATTTATAGAATTTTGAAATCACTCGATTTATGTTGACGTGTATAAAAGGTATATGGATTAAATGAACGCCTGTTTCAATAATTAGATCTTCATCCACAAGATGTGAAGATCATAGGATGTTAAGATTAAGACACATCTAAGGAAAAGTGTTTTACACAGTTAGCTTTGTATGAACGTCACATAATCAACTTTAATTATATGTCAGAATAAACAATTTAAAGAAGGGTATTAGGCATAGGATTAAGCGGCATTTCTTTGCATGAATAATAATAACAACAAAGCGACCTACTTCCTGCTGGTTGGCCAATCAGATCACAACAAAGCGCAAGGATTCCGGACTCATCCAAATGTCTTTGAGAGTGTACGTGTGTTTTGTGTACGATACACCAGCACAGAGATGCCAGAAGCCAGATAGGGAAAGGAAAGGACAGGATGGCTTTATGATTAGGGGTTACACAGGAGGAGAGGCTGAAGGACGAAGCTTGTGTACAGAAATAGGACATACCATTAACATTCTCTAAAAGCCCACTGACGTCAATAAGGTTATTTTCCCCTTAGATTACAATACCTTTGTTGTATACTCGTTATGCTTGTTCATGTAACAGCCAAGCGGCAATGATGCGTATCTATAAATTCACAAATTCACAGTCAAAGTCAGTCATTCTGCACAGGATGTATTTCCACTGCCTATCCCTGGAGAAAGAGAGAGAACAACAGAAACAACAGTTATTATAAACTCTAATGATGTGCTGTATGTATGAGACAAGATTTTCTAACCCCACAAGGGAAATTATGGGAACAGAAGAGTATACCGTGGTGCTAAAGTACAAGGCTAATTATTTTCTATTGTCTCTAGTCTGGAGAACATCCGTTATCAACATAATTTGTCGAAATCACCTCCTTTGTACAGATGTAAATAGGAGCAACACAGCACTTTGGACTTTTAGAAACAATGTGTGTCAATTGGTACAGAGTTTGTGGAAAACACAAACTCATGGTTCATCTTACTTTACAAAGTGTATTGTCTAAACAAAATGCTATTGCTATTGTTTACATTTGTGGCAGGCGTTCGTTCTTAGGCAAAGTCGGCATAACAAAGAGGTTTTGACAGATGCTATTGGTAACAGATGTTTTACGGAATTCCAGAGAGTGATGATGGTGTGATCACCGGTATGGTCCTTTAAGACATAAACCACTTTAAACCCAGCTGAGAAACAGGTTTCAGAGAGATACCAGTGTAAACCTACCTAAGAAACCAGTTTCAGAGAGACACCAGTGTAAACCCACCTGAGAAACTGGTTAAAAAGAGAAACCAGTGTAAACCCACCTGAGAAACCGGTTTAAGAGAGACACCAGTGTAAATCCACCTGAGAAACCAGTTTAAGAGAGACACTAGTGTAAACCCACCTGAGCACTCCGCTGAAGGTTGTCTGAGCCCCGCGGATGAAATACCCGTATCCTGGTACGACCATCTCGCCCTCCTCCCTGTACTGTCCCGGCACATCGCTGGTCTTCCTGTGAACCATAGCCAGCGGCAGTTAGCGAGTGAGAGTGCTACGATGAATGTACGGTAAGTGGATGGTTGTTAGCAGCAAGGTAGCTTAGCAGCGTACATGCAGGAGTAGGGGCAGCGGCGCTTATAGCGGCAGCAGTAGAACTGCCACTCCCGGTCCAGCACCGACTCAAAGTACTTGCTCTGGATCCCCGCCACGATGCCGTTCTGGGTGCACGTCGACGTCCTGCAAGTAGAGCAGTGATTAGTGTGAGCGTTATTACATACATACGTTACCATAGCCTCATCCTGCTTTTTATTGAATAGCTTCCTTGGTATTTTGTCATTTTATTTGACCGGATGCATTAATGCAAAGGGTCTTTGAGTTCTGTGTCATTAATGAGCAGGTAGGAGTCAGGGGTCATTTTACTCCAGGTGAGGCCCGGACTTGAAGCCCACAGGTGAGGCTGCGGTCGATTGGTTGAGTCCAATTGGGTTGGACTCAACGACCCAATCACAATAAGCTGTGTCTAAGAAATATGACCACTGTTATATAGTAATATAACTATAGTAATATACTACAAACAGTAACTACAGACATGGTGTAAAAAACGTGACGTAGCACTAAAGATGGGCCCTGGGTGTCCTCTCCGTCCGGGCATAGCTACGGTTTGTTTGCTAAGGTTAGTAGGCGAGCGCGTGGTGTAAACAGCGGTGTGTGTGTGTGGCCCGTACGGCGCCTTGTCAGCACAACAAGAGAGCGCCAACGAGCAGCCCCGAGCCCCGGGGCACCGGGATACGCAGACCTTTGTCATGGCAACACGGCCGGGCCCCCGCAGCGCTCTAGCCAATGGGGATAGCCTGTGCCGTTACCCACCGTCATCATGTCTCATTCGCGGCGAGCCAGTTAAATGGACAGCTTTGTTAATGAGAGGCTGTGAGTGTGAAGGCTGGATTGACTGGGCTGGATTGACTGGGCTGGATTGACTGGGCTGGAATGACGGCTTGATTGACAGCTCCATTGACTGGGCCGGGTGCTGGGCAGGTAACTCAGGCTGAACTAAGGCGCTGTGCCCAGCCGAGGAGTGGGAACGCACCATTAGGAGGGAGACTCAAACTCTCTCTCTCTATTCAGACCCGAGGCAGTCACTGGTATAGGCCAGGGTCACTGAAACAGCACCCCAACCACACAGTAAACATACATATGAATACTTTGAATGTTGAACACCGTTGCACTTTACAAAGTAAGAGTCTCTCTCTCTAATGTTACTTTGGTATCACATATACTAAAAAGAGTCTCTCTCTCTCTCACCGCACACAACGGGTTAAATCCCTTAACCCCCCCCAACCCATGTTCACATGACCACCACAGACAGTAATGTTGTGGAAGCGACAGCTGTTCTCCAGCTGTTTGTGTCTCATGGTCCTCCGGGCGGAGGTGGGCCGTGCCAGCAGGACAGGCGTGCGTTTGTTAAGGCAACACGACCAGCGCAGCTCTCCCTGCAGGCGCCTCCGCCGGCCGTGTGTTGGGTGGCAATACTGCCCTTTCAGCACCGCAGCCCGGCCCCTCTGAGACTCTGAGACACTGAGATGTGAGGTGGCCCGACCCGGTGCCCTTCAGGAGTTAAACCGACACAAGAGTAGAATACGACAAGTCTTCCCCCCCCCCCCAAACCCCATCTATCTGCCAAGAAGCTTCTCCTCTCCTCTAAATCTCTCAGAAAATGTGTTTTCCATTTGTTGTGACCTCCTCAGTATTTCCTATACAAGTTGCCATAGTGTGCCACAAAATGAAGCAAACGCTAAACACATGTTTTCCCACAAACAACATCATTCATAAGTGTGTTTTCCAGTATATATTGCTGCTATAATTAATTATTCGATCCCTTCCTTCGCATGTTTCTGCAGGGTTACCTAACAACTTCACGTCACGTGTTTTGTACTTTGGCGTGAATCAATGTTAGCAGTGAGATGTTTTCAATTGAAATTGGAGGTAAGTTACATACGCAGGAGTCTGCGTATGTTCAACTGCAGCTTTCCTCACATACCCCCCAAGAGAACACAGTTTTTAATTGTTTTCTATTCACCCCTAACTTTATCCCGATCCCCGCTCTGCATTCCCCCGACTCACCACTCCATGCCTGCGCGGTTGATGTCGTCCCACCAGCAGTCGGTGGGCTCCCCCAGGCCCTCGGGCGTTGGCTGGCACTCGAAGGTCCACAGGCGGTCGGAGCCCGCCGCCTCGCTGAAGAAGCTCCTGACCGCCACCAGCGCCTCGCCGTGGGTACACTGGAAGTTGAAGCCCTGGCGGAAGACGTTGACCCAGGACATGTCCTGGGCCTGGGGGTCGTGGGGGTCGTGGGGGGGGGCATGGGGGTCGTAGGGGGGGGCGTGGGGGTCGTAGGGGGGGGCGTGGGGGTCGTGCTGGGCCGCCGCTGGCAAGGCCAGCAGGGGCAGCACCAAGAGGAGGAGGACGCCGGGAGACATGGTGGGTATGTGAGGTGAAAGCGACTCGGGGGCCGGGAGAGGAGTCTGGTCTGGTCTCTGCTCCTCCGCACACAGCTGTGGCTCCGCTGTGTAGCCGGAGCCTTTTTGTAGCCCAGATGTTTGCAGATGTTCCCAGGGGTGGTGATGATGTGCACGCCAAACACAAGATCCCCCGAGTGATCCGGTCTGGTGTGTGGGGTGTTAAGGTGGACCGGTGGACAGGCAGAGAGGCGGACAGAGAGCGTACCGCTGGAGATCAGGAGGGCTTCCTTAAACAGGCCAGCTGGGGGTTTATATTGTGAGGGAATGAGTCTGCTATGAAATTCATTTCAAATATTTGTTCTGAAGCTGATTACGTCCTGAAAAAGCGATCATGTATCGTGTAGTTTGGACGTGAATGTCTCTCATTTGTTTATTTGACTAGATATATGGAATATGGATTTATGGTCCTGGCTTTAAAATCAATAAAGTTCAGACACACACACACGCGTGTGCCTGGTCAATAAAGACTCAGATTTACTGCATAGATGGGTTGTAAAGACCGTTATAATTTACTATATATCTACTTTTATATAAACTTTGATCTACCCGTACATTCAATGTCTCCCAGCGTGTTGGTGGTTATGCATAATATATACGACCCAGTGAATCCAGTACACTCCAGTTTACACCAGTAGCCTACATGGAAGATAAGCCTAACTGGAACTAACTAATTTCAGCTGCAACACACGTTTCCATCACTCCATCAGGGTGAGTGGAGGTGGGGGGGAGAGGGTGAGTGGAGGTGGGGGAGAGGGTGATACTATACTGTCAACACATCTCATATCCGACCAGGCATAACAAGACTCTTGGTCACTGCTATACCACCATTAAGCACGCTTATCGCGCTGTTGCGCGGACGGCTTTCGGTGCTCACGCCTCCGTGCTTCTACTTCCCGCTTACAAGCAGAAGTTGAAGTCCACACCCACATTTGTAAAGAACATGCGTCACGGGACAGATGACGCCATACTACACCTGCAGGGGGGGCTAGAAATCACTGACTGGAGTGTATTCAAGACGACTGACCTTGATGTGTATGCAGATCATGTAACAGCATACATTAACAGGCTACTGGAGGATTGCATCTCGACCAGGTCTGTTCGCTCATTCCCGAACCGCAAACCATGGATGAATGCTGACATACGGAACAAACTTAAGGAACGGAGTACCGCTTTCACAACAGGCGACTCCGATCACTACAAGAAGGCCAAGTATGAACTTAGAAAGCCATCAAGAAGGGTCAATTGGATTACAAAAACAAATTGGAATTACAGTTCGGGGGCTCTGACACCAGACGTATGTGACAAGGTCTGAGGGTGAACAAGTTTTACGCTCGCTTTGAAAGGGAGAACTCTGAGCCGACCAACAACTTGAACATTCCCCCAGAGAACTACATTCTACAACTGTCTGAGTCCAGGGTCCGCAGAACCTTCAGGAGGGTGAAGGCAGGGAAGGCAGCCGGCCCAGATGGAGTCCATCCCACGTCTTCAAGACCTGCGCTGACCAGCTGGCTCCTGTGTTCACTGACATCTAGAACGCATCACTGCAACAGTCGTCCCAGCGTGCTTCAAAGAGACAACCATTGTGCTCAAGCCTCATTATTGTCCAGTGGCTTTAATACCCATAGCCATGAAGTGCCTGGAGAAACTTATAATGTCGCATATTAACTTTTACATCCCTGAGTCCCTCGACCCACCCCAGTTTGCATACATCCAGTTACAGATGGGGGCTCCCAGACCTATGTCCCTCCGTTACAGGACCAGCTTGGAGGGACCGATGGTGTTGAACGCCAAGCTGTAGTCAATGAACAGCAGTCTGAGGTAGGTGTCCCTCATGTCTAGGTGCTCAAGGGCCGTGTGTAGTGCCAGGGGAATGGCGTTGGAAAACACAATGGCGTCTATAGACCTGTTTGGTCTATATGCATGGAGTGGGTCTAGGTACCCCAAGGCTGCTGCTCAGTCCCCGGCTCGCTCTACATACTGCCACGGGCAGCAATAATGTGATTATCAAGTTTGCAGACGACACCACAGTCATTGGCCTGATAGGGGAGGGCGACAAAACAGAGTACAGAGATGAGGTAGTCCAGCTGACGCGATGGTGTGGGGACAACAGCCTCGCACTGAATGTCAGCAAGACTAAGGAGCTCATCGTGGACTTCAGGAGCCACCGGGGCACCCACTCCACCATCAGCCTGGACGGGACACCGGTGGAAGACGTCAGCTGCTTCCGTTTCCTTGGGCTACAGATTTCTGACGAACTGGCGTGGACCCGCAACACGGAGGTCATGTTGAACAAGGCACACCAGCGCCTCAAGAAAAGCGGAATAGGTCAGAGGTGGCTAGTGAACTTCTACCGTGGCACCGTAGAGAGCGTCCTGACGGGTGGCGTCACTGTGCGGTACGGCAACACCACTGCACAGGACAAGAAAGACATCCAGAGGGTCGTGAGGACGGCAGAGAAGATCATCGGGTGTGCACTTCAATGCATTGAGGAGATCCGTAGGACCAGAAGAAGGCCATGTCCATCATAAAGGACTGAAACCACCCTGGGCACCATCTCTTCTCCCCCCTACCGTCCAGTCGCAGGTTGCGCAGCATCCGTACAAGCACTGCCAGGTTTAAGGATCATTTTTATCCACAGGCAGTGACCTACTGAACTGCTCGGAGTGCTGCCACTATCATTGTCATTAACATTACGCTTTCGTACTTTGCTGGACTTTCTGGACTCATCATAGTTACTGCACTGTATTCATGATGCTGCTGCACTACTGGCACTTTAAATGCTTTTAAATATTTTTGCACAATTCAACACATATCATATCATCTATTAGTCACTTTGCTGTTCTTTTTTGTTCCTTTTTATTGTATATATTATTTGTATAGTATTGTTTTGGAGATTGATACAGCGGGAGGGTGAGTGGAGGTGGGGAGAGGGTGAGTGGAGGTGGAGGAGAGGGTGAGTGGAGGTGGGAGAGAGGGTGAGTGGAGGTGGGGAGAGGGTGAGTGGAGGTGGGGGAGAGGGTGAGTGGAGGTGGAGGAGAGGGTGAGTGGAGGTGGGGGAGAGGGTGAGTGGAGGTGGAGGAGAGGGTGAGTAGAGGTGGGGGAGAGGGTGAGTGGAGGTGGGGGAGAGGATGAGTGGAGGTGGGGAGAGGGTGAGTGGAGGTGGAGGAGAGGGTGAGTGGAGGTGGGGGAGAGGGTGAGTGGAGGTGGGGGAGAGGATGAGTGGAGGTGGGGAGAGGGTGAGTGGAGGTGGAGGAGAGGGTGAGTGGAGGTGTGGGAGAGGGGGAGTGGAGGTGGGGGAGAGGGTGAGTGGAGGTGGAGAGAGGGTGAGTGGAGGTGGGGGAGAGGGTGAGTGGAGGTGGAGGAGAGGGTGAGTGGGGATGGGGGAGAGGGTGAGTGGAGGTGGAGGAGAGGGTGAGTGGATGGGGGAGAGGGTGAGTGGAGGTGGAGGAGAGGGTAAGTGGGGGTGGGGGAGAGGGTGTGAGACGCCCTCCAAATGGAGCAGTCTGCTGAGGGATATTTATAGACTGCGAGCTATTTCAGAAAGTCTATTCAGAGCACCGCCGCCACTGCTGGAGGCAGCCGGCAGATCTAGGCCTTGATGATGAGGATGCCCCTCACTTCATTTGACTGTAAAATTTCAAACTACACGTTTACATAAGACCTGCGGGTGTTTTTGAGTGTGTATGTGTGTGTATATGTGTGTGTGTGTGTGTGTGTGTGTCTGTGTGTGTGTGACTGAAACAGATGAAATGCATCCTGGGATGTGGTGCGGCTAAATCTTTGATAGCTGAGTACTTCATCAATTCATGTTCAATCAATGAATATTAATTAATGTTACTTATGGTTGGAAGGGTTGTCCCAGTCTTAAAATTGCACAGGAAATTTTCCATCCCCGAGAAAAGTATTTTTCCCCACCTTATTCACCATCTTGGGTCTAAATGCTTAGGTGTCTAGAACCAAGAGGGACCCAAGATGGCCGCTAGGCCGGTAAGGCCCATGGAGTCTTTATGTCACGCTGGCCCCTCGAGGGAAATCAAGGGTTGCTGTGACGACCAACGCAAGGGGCCGGGGGGGGGGGGGGGGGGGGGGTTCCCCATGGGGAGTAGAGACGAGGACTCGTCATTAATTAGAACTCAGAAAGCTCTCTCTCTCTCTCTCTCTCTCTCTCTCTCTCTCTCTCTCTCTCTCTCTCTCTCTCTCTCTCTCTCTCTCTCTCTCTCTCTCTCTCTCTCTCTCTCTCTCTCTCTCTCTCTCTCTCTCTCTCTCTCTCTCTCTCTCTCTCTCTCTCTCTCTCTCTCTCTCTCTCTCTCTCTCTCTCTCTCTCTCTCTCTCCTCCCCTCCACCTGCTTGTCCTGTCCTCTATCTCTTGCAGGGCCCACGGTGGTACAAGGTGATGTTATAACCTTCTCTGATAGAAGGTCGATAGATGGGCGATATATAGATGGGATCTTTATTCACCAGGGATGGGGAATTTGTCCTAACAGCAGCAGACCAGTAAAAAATATCGATATAAAAAGACAAAGTCATAATAAAGTCAGAATATAATAACAATATAGCACAAAACCAAGTGAAATAACAATGACAGTTTTCGCATTTACAGAATTATGTGTACAAAAATGATGATAATAGTAATAAATAATACATAACACAAATAGGTAAAAGGTAGAGATGACACACACATATATACACATATATACAATGCAACCAACGAATGAAATGAAAATAAATTAAATGTTCACCTGTTCATGCACACATTCAGCCATTCATACATACTTAATAACCCCTTCACACACACACACACTCCTTCACGTGTGCCTACATAGGGTTCTGTTTAGAAAAGGGCTCAATCGAGACAATACGGGGCACACCTTCCCAGCATGCATCTGGTTTTGTAAACCAGGCTTTGGCTTAACATCCTTTATTCTGGTACGAGCCCCACAGGGTAAACAGACCAGATGCCAACAGAATATAAGATTAATTTAAAACACGTTCCACAAGTGATGCACTTGCAGGAGAGTGTGTTGTCTCATTAGAAACCCGTCAACATTGTTTAACGCAGGGATGCAATGCGCCAGCCAAGGGAGAGCTGGATACACTAGAGTTTAACTTTGAAACAAACAGCACCTTTGTTTCCACAACAGTGGAAGTATTGCACTTTATGTTAAGCACTGATGTTAACGCATATTATAGATCCTAGATAGGATCATTCCTATCAAGCAGATTTATTGGTAGGCACAAACTGATCTCTTTATCGCCATGTCCACATGAAGGGTTAGGGTTAGGGTTAAGGTTAGGGGATTGGGTTTGGAAGAAGGATTTGAGATGGGAAGAAAGACCTGCCTCATTCATAAACTCCATAAAGCGCATTAACACTGCCAGATACCACCAGAGGTCTGAACTGACCGAACTGACTGAAAAATAGTCCTAACGGTGTTTGTGGCATGCCCATGGATCCTGCATGCCTCTCTCTAGCAACACTAGAGAGAGGCCAGATGCTGTAAATGTTTGTTGAGTTAGACCCTAACCATAGTCTGCTCTGTTAGTTGTAGCTCCACTTTATATGGCTTCATCTTGTGTCCTCTCTGTTGAGAATACCCAGATGTGTATGTATATATACTGTCTCCAACCCCAGATACATAAATAATTTACAATAACATTGAGCACTCTTTACCTCTATCAAAACAGCACAAAGAAATCCCAGCGTGGTATCAGCATCACAATAATACATGTTTAGGCAGGTGAGTTTCAATGATGTGGGTAATGTAACTGCCTCCCTCTATGTACCGCATGTGTACTCTAGCGTCTCATGGCTGCTCTATCGTGCTTCACTGATGCAATTAAGAGGTCAGCTCAAATGCCACAGACTCAGGAAGAAAAAAAGGAGAGGATTCCCATTGCTTGAGGGCCACAGCATCGTTAGCGCAACGCACCACTAAGCTACGGTGACAGGAATCACTGCCGGGTGAGTAACCCCAACTGTTGGGCTGGGGGATACGATACCCGGGTAATTACGGTTGTTTATCCTTGGATTGTCATGTATTCATGTATTTGTGTAAACATCAAGTGAAGTGCAATTTTACAAAAGTTTGGTTTCACCACGTGTTTACTTTTAGTTTATGCCATATGGCTGATAAAAACACACACGTAAGGTCACGTTGATGTCACGTCGTTGGAAAGTTGTTGAATTGATTAACTTGTCCGAATCATTAGATGTTAAATATGCTTAACAACGTGACGAACGAACAAACTTACTTTCATATGTTGCTATTTACAGTATGGCAATTACATTAAATCACAGATTTAATGTTATAGCCATACTTTGGTCTCATATTTGAATGGATTGTGATGACATATTCCAATTAATTCAAAAAGAAGAATGTTATTGTGTGTGTGTGATGGTCATGTTCCCCTTTGTAACCACTGTGACCTTGTAGACTGAGCGCCGCTAGCTAGGCTAACTGTATTGCGTCAATCTCGTGCATTCAATGACAGAACTAAGGATTTCGCATCATATTAAATGTGAAACATCGATCACCATATTTTCAGAAATATACAGTATCATCATCTATCAAAAGTAAAAACAACATGCACCAGAATATACCTTTAAGCCTGAATTTGGATTGAGCTAACTAATACAAATACATTGATACATTGAGTGAATTGAACACATAGTGCCAGTGAGGAGGGTCTGGGCCGTAGCGCTGACGTAACACAGAGACAGCCTGTTAGTATGTAGTGTTGGATGCCAGCAGTGATAGTACGGAAAATGCAGTCATTGATTTAGCCTCAGAACTCTGACAGCCGCAGTCAGCCAATCAGGCCCCTGCCTCCAGGCCGCCTCAGCACGCTCCACTAGCCAACAAGTACACACTCGCTCACTGGATCACAGCCTTGCTTCACCCAAATACTAATACTAACACACACACACACACACACACACACACACACACACACACACACACACACACAAATGATGAACCTGGGTAAAGTAGTAGTAGAATACATACTGTACATTCATACACACACACACACACACACACACACACACACACACACACACACAAATGATGAACCTGGGTAAAGTAGTAGTAGAATACATACTGTACACACACACACACACACACACACACACACACACACACACACACACACACACACACACACACACACACACACACACACACACACACACACACACACACACACACACACACACACACACAGATAAGTGTACACCTGAAACAATGGTTCATATTAGATTAGTCAGATTACATGAGATTTAAGTACAGGTTGGATGAGATTACGCTGGATTAGGTCAGATTAGAGGAGATTTGACCGGAATACTAATCTAACAGATTACTAATGTACTAGTTCATACACCTCATGGTGTACCTCTGAGAGATGTCCTATCTCTCTTCACTGTCTTGTCAATGAAGGAACATAAAATAAAAAAAGTAAAACATCAAAAAGTGTGTCGTCGCTGCTTTGTGTAATTTACAACCTCATTATGTTCTGACTGACCCCAACCACATGATGTATTTTAATTTGGATTTAGTTTTCACTCGGCTTACTAGTAGCGCTGCTTTGAATATTTCCCTCCATATTGCAAACCCCTGCTACAGTCGCTACCAAGAGCTGTTTTAGGAAGGCGCTGCTCTCTTCTAGAAATGCCTTTTTGGGCTTAATCTGCACACACACACACACATCACCCTGTTTAAAACCTTAAAAGACCAGCAGAGTCAGAGTGTGTGAGTGATATACGGAGTAGACGCTGTAGCTACGTGGGTCGGGTCCAGTCTGTAAAAACAGCCAGTATTTGGGGAGCTACCCAGTAGGGAGGCTGCTTACTCACCTACCCCCAGGTCAGAGGTCAGAGAGGAGGGAGCTCTAAGGGGAGAGAGAGAGAGAGAGAGAGAGAGAGAGAGAGAGAGAGAGAGAGAGAGAGAGAGAGAGAGAGAGAGAGAGAGAGAGAGAGAGAGAGAGAGAGAGAGAGAGAGAGAGAGAGAGAGAGAGAGAGAGAGAGGGGGGGGGGGGCTGGTTACAGTGTGTCCACCGAGAGAGACCCCTGGTTACAGTGTGGTTACCCAGAGAGACCCCTGGTTACAGTGTGGTTACACAGAGAGACCCCTGGTTACAGTGTGGTTACACAGAGAGACCCCTGGTTACAGTGTGGTTACACACAGAGAGACCCCTGGTTACAGTGTGGTTACCCAGAGAGACCCCTGGTTACAGTGTGGTTACACACAGAGAGACCCCTGGTTACAGTGTGGTTACACACAGAGAGACCCCTGGTTACAGTGTGGTTACACACAGAGAGACCCCTGGTTACAGTGTGGTTACACACAGAGAGACCCCTGGTTACAGTGTGGTTACACACAGAGAGACCCCTGGTTACAGTGTGGTTACCCAGAGAGAGACCCCTGGTTACAGTGTGGTTACACAGAGAGACCCCTGGTTACAGTGTGGTTACACAGAGAGACCCCTGGTTACAGTGTGGTTACACAGAGAGACCCCTGGTTACAGTGTGATTACACACAGAGAGACCCCTGGTTACAGTGTGGTTACACAGAGAGACCCCTGGTTACAGTGTGGTTACACACAGAGAGACCCCTGGTTACAGTGTGGTTACCCAGAGAGAGACCCCTGGTTACAGTGTGGTTACACACAGAGAGACCCCTGGTTACAGTGTGGTTACACACAGAGAGACCCCTGGTTACAGTGTGGTTACCCAGAGAGAGACCCCTGGTTACAGTGTGGTTACCCAGAGAGAGACCCCTGGTTACAGTGTGGTTACACAGAGAGACCCCTGGTTACAGTGTGGTTACACAGAGAGACCCCTGGTTACAGTGTGGTTACACAGAGAGACCCCTGGTTACAGTGTGATTACACACAGAGAGACCCCTGGTTACAGTGTGGTTACACAGAGAGACCCCTGGTTACAGTGTGGTTACACACAGAGAGACCCCTGGTTACAGTGTGGTTACCCAGAGAGACCCCTGGTTACAGTGTGGTTACACACAGAGAGACCCCTGGTTACAGTGTGGTTACCCAGAGAGAGACCCTGGTTATAGCAATACTAGTGGTTGTTGGGTGGGGTTTGGGAGATAATTGTGTAAGGAATTTGGTGCTCTTTCAAGAGCTAATTAATGTAATCCTAATATAGAAGTTAATGGAAATTATACATTACTGTAAGTAGTTACTGAAACTGGACTCTGCTTCGATTGTTCTGCTGGTTCCATTAGTGCAGCGAGAAAATAAAAGTATATAAAGATATAACAGATTGGACATTCAGAGTGCACAATTAGAAGACATTCAAACCACAATCAATACAAGACACTGATTTCAAAGCGTGTACGGTTTAACAACTTTCAAAACACAGACCGAGTTTGGCCTGCAATCAGATGGTTGACTGTTGAGGCTTTCCTATTGGTTGAGAACAGGTGTAACTAGTAATGTTAATGGATGCTTGTATATAGCTTTACAAGTCATGCCTCACATTCACCCATTCACCCATTCACCCAACGACAGTCAGCCATCAAGGAGACAGCCAGCACGTCAGGAGCAGTTAGGGTTAGGGTGTCTTGCTAGGAGGAGCCTGGGAATCGAACCAACAACCTTCCTGTTATGAGGTGACCACTCTACCTCCTGAGCTAGACCACACAGGCACACGCCCCTCGCGCCTTGCAGTAATGTCAAGGATAACTAGACTACACTTGTGCCGTTTTTATTTGGTATTTCTATTTATTTCATGCACCCCAGTAGCCTTTGTCTGTGTTCACTGTGTATACTATACCACTACATTGGTATACCTATATTATAGATGTATAACACAACATGTTGACTTATTCACTCCAGAAATACAGACTGTATAAACCAGATCAATTGTTTCTACTACATGTCCAATCGTACATTAGTAGGCCAACATAGTATGTATATATTCATGTGTACACTTGTAAATAGCCCCGCAGACACTCAGCCCATTATAAAGGTATTATAGTGTAGTAGTTCATAGACGAGCTGCTTCACGTAGTGTCTCACATTCAAAGAAGAACCTGTTGTTGGTTGTTATGTGTGTTGTATTGTGTATATGTGTGTCGTATTGTGTATATGTGTGTTTATGAGTCATTACCAACCCAACATCGTTAGACCCTTTAGAAACAACACCACTGGAACAAGAGCTGGCCAAGTGGGAACATACCACATGTTCCCACTCCGCCAGCTCTTGTTCCAGTGGTGTTGTTTCTAAATAACTTACGGGAAGTGTAGCAGCAAGTGATTCGGATCGATAGGGCGGGTGTACACACACACACACACACACACACACACACACACACACACACACACACACACACACACACACACACACACACACACACACACACACACACACACACACACACACACACACACACACACACACACACACACACACACACACACACACACACACACACACACACACACACGCCACAGCGCGCCCCTCGCGCCTCACGTCTTGTGTAATAGCACGGGTACTTGTGATTGGCCCGGGTAAGCCCCGCCCATTCTGGGGGGCAACTTAGGCAGGGTGGAGCTACGTCACCGTAAGAGATAAATTGCGTGGGGCTACAATAGGTAGGGTCGGGTACGACGCGGTTTCTTTTACGTTTCACAGTTGTCGTGGAACAGTGCCCCGGCGCCAACAACAACTAATAATATTAATCAACTCTCATCAACATAATTCCGATTTAATTGACAAAAAGAAGGTGAAAATCCAGAGGAGGACTGTAAAACATGTCGGCCAATAAAGAAACCGACGGTGGATGGAAGACGTTTGTGTGGAATTCGGAGAAACGGGAATTCCTGGGACGCACAGGGAGCAGTTGGTGTAAGTAGGCTTCTTTCATGTCCCAAAACCTCTTTAATACAGTGTTCACATGTCGGTAATACCACCAGTATTAACACCCGACACGGGGAATAACAAGTGAAAACACAATAGAAATGTAAGGCGCTTCATGTTTTCGTGTGAAACAGCACCTGTTGGATCCTACTTGGTGGTGTTTTTTTGACATGTTGTGTGTCGTGACTACCGATGATCAATGGGACACTACATGACTAGGCCGATAAATCAAAGATCGGTTTTCGATCAGGTAATCGAAGGTAAAGACAATTAATACAATCCCAACAAGTCTTCAATTAAAAGGTGTGTTAATGTGGTTATTTCCCAAACGGAGCTACTATGGGGGCTGTGTAAGATACAACGTGATATTAACTAGATACCGAGTAGTCGTTGACCCCTGCTACTATCGTGTGATTCGATTAGACTACCATACGACTATTTATCGATTATCTTTCGAAAATAAGGCGTCCTTTGTCAAAAAGGTCATTTTGAAGGGCAGTCGGGTATCGTCAAGAGTTTAGTTTCCACCTCCAAATCATATATATGAAGCGGAGTCACTCGTTGTACATGTGGTAAAATAACGCATTTTCACCGACAAAAGACATATAATAACGGGGTTTCATTGATTGAATCTCGATTCGTCGAGATTCATCAATCAAATCCCGTTTTTTTTAAAACCACATAAAACAGCGTCTACGGTGTACTTTTGAACACGGGTTAGTTAACGGTGAGTTTTTAAAGGAAGTGTTTTTTTAACGGAAAAACGGTTTCCGTCTCGTGCCTCGCATGGAGGCGTGAGCCTCCACGCGAGCCTCCATGCGAGGCACGAGACGGAAACCGTCTCGCGGATCACGACTTGTCCCCCGGGGGCCTCCTCCTCCATCAAAGTTTTTATTCTCTCTCTCTCCGTGTGATGTAAAAAAAAAAAATACATAATAGTCGTATTTAATATAGTAGTGCAGTCATATCTAATACAGTAGTAGGTAATATAGTAGAGGTCGACTGCGGACATTATGATTATTTGGTTCCCTAATCGATATTTTTCTCGCATCCTCATGTTTTGCATTAACAACATAACATGCGGTCTTCTCGGCAACCGCCGAGTGTATCTGAACGCAACAAGTAGTGATTTGGTTCAAACTAAATCGGCTGGTCTGGAGAAGTGACGCATGTCCGCCGTCGATTAAAGGACCTGGTCACGAAGTGCGGGTCGCTCGGCCGACGGGGATCGGCGTGATGGGGGGGAGAAAATGGATGTGTGCGACCCTACATTACCGTCAACGAGGATGTAGTTAGCATATATGACTCATACTCCGGATAGTCAGATACCCAGAGATTCAATTAATAAACTTACTGGGAATCAACAAGTAGCCGCAACATTAAGGGAGCCAGCGAGCGAGACATCGAGAGGGGAGGGGGAGAGAAACCGAGAGAGAGAGATGGGTGATGCTGTGATCACCGGTCGTTGGGTGGGGGAGGTGCAGCTCATTCAAAGTGTCCACCGGCCACTCTTGGTCCAGTTTCATTGAAATTGATTTGGATTGAAATGTTAAAACAGCCGACCTGCAACAACTGTGCAACTGGCCCTACTCAGAGACACTTCGCGTTCTACGCTGATAGCCTACAGCCTACAAGTAGGACTCAATCGTGTTGCCATGGCCTTACAGGTCTAAGCAGAGGTAAATATGGAACACATGGCCGTGTATTCCGTTTGAGTGGTATCTAAGTAGGACAGACGCATGGTTTTCTCAACGTTGGTTTTCTATCCCTTCGTATTTACATAGCCACCCCTTTAGCTTTTAGTTTTTTCTACCAAAGTCAACAAACTAGTCGAGCCAGCTGAAACTTAAAGGTGCTCTCTATTGTCATGGTAATGTCTTCTGCCTCACCACCACTACTACTCCGAGCATACCATGCACACAACACAATGTGTACATCTACCATACAAGTTGTCTGTTGATGATAAAGACAGGTAGTGCTTTATTAGGTAGTTGGATCGTGAAGTGATCCCACATGAACACAGCATTAACATGCTTATATGTCCGGGGTGAGTTGAACACCACTTGATTGAGGCAGTGACACAAACTCTTAAGACAAATGGCGTAAGGTTGGAACATAAGTCATGGGCGTGGATGGTATATTTCTGGTGAGTAAAGTTCATGTGACCCTGGTGACTAGTGGGCTATTGCTAGTAACCCACGTTTCCCGTCTGAGATTTGTAAAGTACATCTTATCTGATATCTGGCTACATAATTGTACTGTACTTGTGGTGCTGTGCAATGACAATACATTTGAATCTTATCTAATAATGAGTTTTGAGAGCAGATACACTGATATAATAATGGTATATCTAGGAGGGTTGATTTATCCTGTGTGATAGACAGATGACTTAAGCGATGTCTGCCTCTAGAGATTGACCTCAATCTCTTATTGCTATTTTCTTTAAACTGATTCGATGAAGTTGTCTGTATTAAACATTGTGTTGTATGTTTAATAAAGACAACTTCATTGATCGTGGAGGAAATCATTGGAATAGACTCCTAAATAGCACAACTTAAGTACACTATTATAAATAAATAAAACATTTAAAAACTTATTGACACTAAATGGTACATTTTGAGGGGGAAATAATAGGCGGTTTTCATGCGACCACCGTAATTGTGGTTGCATTACAAAGTAATATACATTAATGCCAGTGACGCTAATGCCATTTAAATGATTTTGCTTACTGCTTTAGTTGGTGACTCAAGCACTGACTCTCGAATGTCCACTGTATAGTGGATTACCTATTGATTTGGTTTCCACAGGAAACTAAGTAGGACATTAACAGCTTGATGGCATTTGCTTAATGACCTATCTGTTCTCAAGGACAAAGTTCATGGCGCGTGGTCGCTGAAATGTAAGGTTCTGGTCTGGTCTCCCCACAGTTAAGATCTTCCTGTTCTACCTGATCTTCTACGGATGTCTGGCTGGCATCTTCATCGGGACCATCCAGGCTCTGCTTCTCACGCTGAGCAACTACACGCCCACCTACCAGGACCGGGTGGCGCCCCCAGGTACCCCATACCTACTGTATAACACTTACCTTGCCGTACGTACTGTCTAACACGGCCGTGACCAAACACCCATTACGCTACTGTCTCAACACTAGCTACCCCTGACAAATTCAGCCATACGTACCTTTGCACCCGTTACTGTACTGTAACATTTCTCCTAACCTCTTCTTACGCACTGACCTATCATAAACTTCTTACCACCACATCCTCACCGTCTTGCAGCCCTCACTGTTCTGTCTGAATGCTTACTGATCCCTTTCACGTGTCCTGCCCTTACAGTCCATCCCCTATTCCTGTACAGTCCAACTCTGATCAAGTAAGGAAAGACTCACTTGTGGGCTCTTTTCTATTGCTTTCACATCATCACTTGTGATGTAAAGAGTGTTTAATATTCTTCACATTTAAAATGATGCTGATTCGTCAGGTGTTGTTGCTATGCATCCTGTTGCTGTGTGTGAGAGAGAAAGGGAGGGAGGGAGAGAGAGAGGCGATGTGATTTTGGCTGGCTGGCAGGAGTCTGACCTTAGCTTCGGCCATTTTGTCCTTCACAGCCAGTCAATGGTTTCCCCCTCAGGAGTCTGAAGCCGGTTGTACAAACCTGTGTTCTGCACAACATAACGTCCCCTTTTCATGTGAACGCACAGCTAGCAGGTTAGCATTGGCCTGAGTCTCGTCAGACCTGTTCCACATTATGGTAGGTTGGGTGGGAACACCTAGTTTGGTTCCTTCAATGAAACAAGTTTGTTTTTGAAAGATTTTTTTGTTCTTTCTTCAAAAGTGTAACACACACACACGTGGTAGATATACAGGGCCAAAGTATTGTGGCGCTAGTTGGTGTGGGCAAGTGTGTTTGTATACAGTGTTGTGTCCCCTGCTAAGCTCAGAACTAGCGGTAGCGCTGTGTGTGTTTGCTCGGCACATGCTGTGGCCCTGGGGGTATTTTTAGCAAGTCATTGTAAAGGAGAGAGGGACACGGAGAGCAAGAGAGAGTCTCTGTGCGTACGGCCCAGAGCCTGCCTGTCGTTTCCCCTGTCGGCCATTTCCTCTTTCCCTCAAGCGACTGTGGCTCCTCGACAGTCACAACACAAGGAGGTGTGGAGAGCTCAGAGTCGGGCTCACTTTCCATTGGTGGGCAGATAAAGGAAAGAGCTCTTTTTTTTCTCTCTCTGTCGGTTGGTTTGAGTCCCGCCCCCCTTTCTCAATGGAAACTTTCAGCCCCAGAGAGAGAGAGCACAAGAGAGAGAGAGAAAGAGAGCACAAGAGAGAGAGAAAGAGTGCGAGCAGGGGCAAGAAGGAAGGGGGAGGTTTGTTAAACTTTCACCAAACATAGAAGATCAAAACTAAACTCTTTTTGAGGTCCCTTGTTCCCCCTCCTTGTCCTCGTCGCCTTGACACATTGAATGACAGAATGTCTGTGTTAAGGAGCCCCTTAAAAATCCTCTCTGACATTGTCTGTCTGTGCCCCACCTCCTTCTCTGCGCCGAGGCCTGTTGAGAACACTGTGGAAAATTACTGCAGTTACACCCACCCACCCACCCACACACACACACACACACACACACACACACACACACACACACACACACACACACACACACACACACACACACACACACACACACACACACACACACACACACACACACACACACACACACACACACACACACACACACACACACACACACACACACACACACACACACACACGTGTTCAGCACTAATTCAAAAAATGTCACATGTCTGTTGTTTTAGCTGTTGAATAATGTTTCCACATAGAGGAGGAAACAGCGTCATCACTGAAGTCATGACGCCGTTTCCTCCTCTGTATGACCATGTCCTCGGACATGGCTTTTCTAACGTGGGTCCTCCTCCCCCAGGCCTGTCCCACACCCCGCGCTCGCTGAAGTCTGAGATCTCCTTCAACATGACCGATCCAAGTTCGTATGAGAAGTACACCAATGCCATGCTGGGCTTCCTCACCAAATACGATAAGGGGAAGCAGACACCTGAGAACAATTTTGAAGACTGCGGAGGTAAAGTAGATTGAGATATGAGAGAGACTGGAGCGAGAGATAGAGATAGAGAGAGAATACTTTATGTTTTTGGCAAAGAGCAGGCTATATATGAGTATATATGAAATAGTTATCTGCAAGTATGGCATATCAAATAAAGTATCCTTGTGACATGTTCATGTCACGTCAATTGATTTATACATTATTATATTTCATGTTCATACTAGTATCTAGTAGTGTCCTTCAATAAATAACACGGCCGTATATGAAGTGTGTCTACATGGATAACTAGTTATGTATTACTCATGTTGTACTTTACACACCACGTCTTTACGGTCAACGTTTATAGTCTCCGCCTATGGAACCGGTGACCACGTCCCATCTGCGCTGTGTGTGTGTGTGGTTATTGACGGTTATTGTTGTTCCCCCTCCCCCCACCAGCGGTCCCCGAGGGGGTTACGCTACGCGGGGGGGAACTGGAGACAGACCACAAACCCCGCGCGGCTTGCAGCTTCCACAGCAGCCTGCTGGAGGCGTGCTCCGGGGAGACGGACAAGTCGTTCGGCTTCAAGGACGGGAAGCCTTGCCTCATTGTCAAGCTCAACAGGATCGTCAACTTCATACCCACGGTGAGTCCGCCTGTCCCGGCTTGTTGGGGAAAGAGAGAGGCTGGCGTGACGCACACAGCAGTCTGGATCAGGGACCTAATAGGACCGTTAAACAGAGCTAGTGGACCGTGGGTCAGACCTACATCCAAGAGTTTGGTGCTTATCCTTGATTTTATTGCCATATTATGAATTATTAACCTATTATAAGGATTTTGGTGTGTACTGGCACAATCACCAGAGATTCAAACTCATATGCTTGTGAAAATATAATAATTTATTACATTTAAATTAAATCAATATTTCACTGCTGTAAGATGTCCATTGAGGCGAGTTAGGAATGACACAAAGGGAGTAAATAGCGGTGTCCCGGTCCAGTAACACCCACTACGTGTCTACCCTCCCGCAGCCCAAGTCAGACAACCGGTCCCTCTCCATGGCTGTTCAGGCCAGGCTGCAGCCCAACCTCATCCCTCTGCACTGCACTAACAAGGTACGGTCCCACACCCTACAAACCCTCCCCGAAGCGTGTGTTGTAGAAACAGAACCCAGGAGAGCGTGGGGGATTGTCTCAAGAGTATCCTCCTTTCCTCCACAGAGGCCCGGGGAAGAGGGCCTGGTGGGAGAGATCAAGTACTTTGGCTTCGGCGGCGGCTTCCCCCTGCAGTACTACCCGTACTACGGCAAGCTGGTGCACCGCCAGTACCTGCAGCCGCTGGTGGCCGTGCAGTTCACCAACCTCACCTTGAAGAAGGAGGTGCGCATCGAGTGCCGCGTGCACGGTAACAACATAGACACCAGCGAGAAGGACCGCTACCAGGGACGCTTCGACGTCAAGTTCACCATCAACTCATGACCCGACCCCTGACCTTCGACCCCCCCCCCCCAGTCTTTTCGCCGCGCCCTTTCGAAACTAAAACGACTAGAAATTAAAACGATGGAAAGACAAAAAAAAAAAAAATCAATAAAAAATATATATTCCACAGGAGTCCAAAAAAAAGGAAAAGTTCCAATAAAAACACAATAAAACACGACTAGTCTTGCAACGAAACGTTCTCGCTTTACAAGACCTACAAAAAACAAGATGTTGATCTGTGTGCTTTACAATAGCTTTTGTTCTGTGTGTGTCAAAGGGGGTTAGAACTACGAGGAGTTAGCAATACACAATATTTATTCTAATGTAAATGAGAAGTATTCCTTGAGCCAGGGAGGACATGTTCACCTATTACTGTAAATTGCGATTCCACTACTGATATGTAGCGAGCTGTGTCCCATCTCTAGTGTCTCAACCGCGGTGTGGTCTCCCTCTCTCTCCCCCCCCCCTCTCTCGCTCTATATATAAATATATCTATATTTTCGGAGTGTTCAGTGCTGTAGTCTAGCCACTTATACTGGCCTTCCCCAGCCTCCCTGTCTTACGTGGTCGCTATGCTTTAGTGGTCCAAGGTGTGTCTGTCTGTGTGTGTTGGTTCTCTGTGCAGCAGGTGTGCTAAACGTTAAGCTAGTGAGCGTGTGGATGTCGTAGTGTACTCGTACTTACTGAAATACTGGCATGGTACTCTCCCCATGTGTGAGTAAAAAAAAAATGGACAGCACTCCCTGGAATCCGTTTCCTCCTAGACAATGTTGTTGAAGTATATGTTTGTGCTCAATCTGTCTTTCTCTCAAATCTCTCTTTCTCAATCTCTCTCTTTCTCCGATAGCCATTCTTCTGTTTATTCCAATTTCAAAGGGAAGCCGGAAATACCACACCCAAAATGTGTACACATCCTGCCCAGTATTTGGGGTCTACCGCCTGCTAATGAGCACTTATCACAAACCCAGAGATACAAAGCTGGTCTGGAAGTGCCAGTGGGTGGTTCCAAAACAGGGCATGGACTTTCACTTTCTGGACATGGGATTTCCCACTTCTTAAAAAATATATACAAAACATAAAGATATTGGGTCCAGTGTAAAAGAGTATCACATCTGTCCAAACATGGCAACTCAATGCTTTTAAAAAATCTAAAATTTTTAGTTTTAGATTTTTTGGTTTTATTGTTTTTTTTTTGCTGGAGACATCACATGATGTTGTGTAATTTTCTGTCGAATGTTTTAGCCATTTCCATGGTTGAAGAATTTTATATTTATGCAGTTGTACATTTTTTTTTTGCAAAAAGAAAAAGTGTAATGTACGAATGCAAACACCAAAGTGGCTGGTGGAAAAGAAGCTAAGATGCAGCACAGGGCCCCCGTAGTAGGATGTCAAGTCAAAGGTGTAAAGTCAGTGCTTAGAGGAAACATTACACCATTTACTCATGTCACTTTATTTAATCTGGTGAGACTGAAACAATTAAAACTGAGAAATAAGCCTGTGCTGAAGTCTTAATAAACACATTCAGGAGTGGATTTTCTAACAACTTTCTTTGTGCTTTTAACCGTCCAAAATCTTGAAGAAGTACTGCACCTTGAAGAAAAAGGAGAAGAAATGGCGTTTTAAAAAGAAAGACCTTTTATATCGGTGACATATTGACACCGTTTAAACGGTACACCATACATTGCGGTAATGAAGGTGTATTGCTGTTTTTAGTCTTTATTTAAGATAAGATGTACTTTAATAACCCCAAGCCCGGGTACTTGTCTCTCCCACGGAACGTGGTCGTTTAGGGAGTGAGCCCGGTTACTCTCAACCTTTATGGCTACTATGAACTACCAGGCTGGAATGTGACCCCCCCTGCCCACCCTCCTCTCCCAGGCTTAATGATTAACAAGGACACGTTTGTCCACGGATCAGGAGCTACCCTGAACAATGGCGCCTAATGAATCACGCCTGCTCACTGGGCCGGACAATGGCTCGCTTCACACACACCTCCTCTCTCTCTGTGTCTCGTCCCGACCAGTGAGATCTGTGGTGGTGCCTCGGCCCACTGGGGAAGTCATGGGACCTGTGTCCCGACAAGACATGAAACGAGGCACTGAGCTCACGTCTGCCAGCTTCAAACGAAACGCAGTGCTGGCCGATGCACGCCGTGAAACAGCCACAGTAGTGTGCGTGAGGGCGAAGGGGGAATGTGTGTGTGTGTGTGTGTGGGGGTGCGTGAGAGGCCCAACGTACCTCCAGCATTGCGTCCTCAGGGAGGTCGGAGCAGTGCACGGCGTTGTGGACCTTGTCTTTACCGTAAAGCGCGCGCAGCGTGGCTGGACGCACATGCCGAGCGATCTCCTGTTGAGCGACAGGCTGTTAGTCACGAGGCCGGAGTCTCTTGAATGTAAACGGACTGCATTTATATAGCGCTTTTCCCCCCAAAGCGCTATTGCCTCACATTCACCCGTTCATACACCGACGGGGGTGTCAGCCATGCGAGGAGATAGCCAGCCAGTCAGGGACACCTCGACACTTGACCTGAAGGAGCCGGGGCTACTATATATATATATATATACTACACATAATAGAACTTCATATAGGACCTGAAATAAGCCCTCAATCACCCTAAATACTTCACACATGGATAATAATCAATGGTTTTATCCGAATCATCTTACAAATAACGGGAGTGTATATCTTACCTTGCTCTGCCAGTGGGAATTGAACCCTTAACCCTGGCGGTTTTGACGCCCATATATTACCCAGATCAGTGTCAGACAATAACTTTATGACCTAACTTCATATTCTATGGTACAATATGTGATCCCATTGCAGTGAAGTTCACGCAAAGGGCAAAGCTAACCTCATCAAACCAAACAATAATTAAAGTGTTCTTAAAAAAGGAAACCAGCTGCTACACCATAAATATTAAAATGGTTTCATAAAGAAATAAGCAAAATCAAAGTCTCCCAGGTTGATCTGTACATGTGCGTGATATGTGATCAAAATGCAATGATGACAAGGTCACCTTGGTGCCGAGCTCGCATCAAAGCTAACTCCTGTCAGTCAATGTCCATCCAATGGAGTGAGAGCTGTCTCACCCACCAGGCGGTAAAACAAACACTTCACTTCCCTCCACTCCACTCTTGTGTGGCGTATGCCTTGATTACATGTGACCTCCGCTCAAGAACGCAGCTTAATTTCCACATCGACCTCGGGCCGCGTGACGGCCATGTTCTAAAACGGGAACCACGCTGCCTTGCGGTCTCAAGGTCGACGGCTCTTTCTGTCTCCTGGCCGTGCCGCCTGCACCTAAGCCTTGGTCTTGGGCCTAGCTTCTGGTCCAGGACCGTCAGGTTGATTTTAGGACTGTTCACTCCTGTTCACACAGCCTGTACTGCCGTCAGAAACAGGACCTGGCAGCACACCACCAGTACCACTACACCGCCATCTGCTTCACTTAACCTCAGTGAGTCCGCAGCCAGACGACAACACCCAGAGCCTCGTGAGGAAGGGGAACAGCAGAAGGAAAAGCTTAGACGGCAGTTTAGCTGCACGCAAAAGGGGCTCAGAATAATGACATAAATCCTGCCAATCTGATCTGGATTCTCAGGAATGGAACTACAAGCCGTTAAGCGGGTCAGAGTGGAGGGACACAGAACCGGACTAGCACCGGACTAGACACCAGAGCTATGGGAAATATTAAGGAGAATAATTTACAATATTCTCTTCTTCTCTCTCCTCTTTTTCATTACATATCTTCTTATTAGGACCCCAGAAAAGTATTCAGGGGATTCGGCATTGGCTTCCTACAGTTGCAATACTTTACATTACTTGACTGATCCTTATGTCCCGCCTTCTTGCATGCTACCATTAGCCGGAATGCTACAACTTAAGTCCTGCACGCAAACATTGGCCAAACTGCATCTTAATCATTACTCTTATCTCAAAGGTGCTTCCCAGTAACTTTAAACAAGAGAATCCACTGTTCCAACAGATACTTGGAGGAACCAATAAACCATCAGAACCACTCTATCGGTCTCATTTGTCTCATTTCTCACACCCCAAGGTCGTGAAAAAGTAGATTTTAGATGAAGGAAGAAGAGGATTCTTTATAGAAGAATGATTACACTTGCGTGTGTCAGTGTGTGTGTGTGAGGTCGGTAGCGGGTGTCATTAAAGTGTAGCTGTCTTATCTCTTATCTATCAAAGAAGACCGAGTCAGAGTGCTCCTGAAGTCCTTATCTCCAGCCTCTGCTACTGCCGGCGTTGCGGGGTCTTTGATTCCCCTCAAAAGGGCGGCATGCAGTTCCCTCTGGGACCTCTAGAGGAGTGCTGGTGAGCATCAGTGCTGCCGGCTCCCCCCTGGAGATCGTAGTTTACAACCTCGTCGGCATGGAAACCACAGGCACCTTAATTGGCGACTAGATAACAGATAGCGGATGGCTTTATTGTTTTAACAGGCTGTGGCGTTTCATTGTTTCATTGTCACTCATAAAACAATAATAAACCTTATCTATATAGCACCGTTAAAAACCTGTGTTACAAAGTGCTTTAAGCGCTTTATTTAAGCACATAAATGTGTATAAAAAAGTATTTTTACTTTTTAAATATAAAAATAAACTACATGTTAATCTAGAGCAAAAATCAACAGCTGAGACACCCTGTTCTGTTAGGAATAAACTATAGCTAATGTATAGACAAAGGACATGTTAAACTGCAGCTCAGACACTGTTCTGTTAGGAATAAACTATAGCTAATGTAAATATAAACTACACGTTAAACTACAGCTCAGACACCCCGTTCTGTTAGGAATAAACTAAAGCTAATGTATAGACAAAGGACATGTTAAACTACAGCTCAGACACTGTTCTGTTAGGAATAAACTATAGCTAATGTAAATATAAACTACACGTTAAACTACAGCTCAGACACCCCGTTCTGTTAGGAATAAACTAAAGCTAATGTATAGACAAAGGACATGTTAAACTACAGCTCAGACACCCTGTTCTGTGAGGAAGCCGGTAACGTCATAACCTTTGACCAACTGTTAATAATAACAGCAGAATAAGAAGAAGAACCATGACAACATTCCAATCAGGTTATCAATATTGGTCTATCTGCTCATTGACCAAACCATTGACGTAACCACGTGTGACTGCAGAGCCGGGCCCCTCATTCAGCTGGGTCATGTGACACACCACACACTTCCTTTCACAGGGGCTGGGACACACACACACCGCTGCTCCTAATACTAGGATGGGTTAAATGCAGAGAAATTCCTTTAGCTGACAAATTTGAATAATTATTGTTATTAGTAGCATGTACCCTACCATGTAGCATGTATCATGTAGCATGTAGCACATACCCTACCATGTAGCACGTACCCTACCATGTAGCACGGACCCTACCATGTAGCATGGACCCTACCATGTAGCACGGACCCTACCATGTAGCACATATTCTACCATGTAGCACATATCCTACCATGTAGCACGTATCATGTAGCATGTAGCACATACCCTACCATGTAGCACGTACCCTACCATGTAGCATGGACCCTACCATGTAGCACGTACCCTACCATGTAGCACGGACCCTACCATGTAGCACATATTCTACCATGTAGCACGTGCCATACCATGTAGCATGTACCCTACCATGTAGCATACATCCTACCATGTAGCACGTACCCTACCATGTAGCACGTACCCTACCATGTAGCACGTATCCAACCACGTAGCATATAGTATATCCTACTAGGTAGCATGTATCCTATCAATCCACACTATCATAGTATTTATTCAGAAATCCTTACACCAAACAACTGTGCCCTTATTGTAGCTCCGGTAACCAAGGGACACCGTCATGCTCTACTTGTGCACAGAATGTAAAGTGAGTTTTTTTCTGATGAGATTAAAACTCAGAGAAATAGGAAGGTCGTATTGTTACAGTAACCACAGTAACCGACGGGGACGGTAGACGGGGCCTTCGCATGACGCACCAACCACAGCACCCTGCAGCGCGCACACATACACACACCCACATGCACAGGCACGCACATACACACACAGGCACAGGCACGCACATACACATACACACACAGGCACGCACATACACATACACACACAGGCACAGGCACGCACATACACATACACACACAGGCACGCACATACACATACACACACAGGCACAGGCACGCACATACACATACACACACAGGCACGCACATACACATACACACACAGGCACAGGCACGCACATACACATAGGCACAGGCATGCACATACACACACCCACAGGCACAGGCACAGGCACGCACATACACATACACACACAGGCACAGGCACGCACATAC
Organism: Muraenolepis orangiensis; assembly: GCA_027704905.1. Lineage (NCBI taxonomy): Eukaryota > Metazoa > Chordata > Actinopteri > Gadiformes > Muraenolepididae > Muraenolepis > Muraenolepis orangiensis. Next base: position 54,140 of record CM051004.1, read on the forward strand.
ACATACACACACACAGGCACGCACATACACACACGCACACACACAGGCACGCACATACACATACACACAGTCACAGGCACGCACATACACATACACATACACACACAGGCACAGGCACAGGCACGCACATACACACACAGGCACAGGCACGCACATACACATACACACACAGGCACGCACATACACATACACACACAGGTACGCACATACACATACACACACAGGCACAGGCACGCACATACACATACACACACAGGCACAGGCACGCACATACACATACACACACAGGCACAGGTACGCACGTACACATACACACACAGGCACGCACACACACAAACACACTTCACCTGAAAACACACACTATTTCATTTCAATGCCACTAGGAATAATAAAGTCAAACTAGGTTTTCTACCTTTAATGAACTTGAAATCTAACCAAATGAGTTCAGAGGTTAAAGCAGGAGGCCATCTAAGGTGAAGGTCATCTACCCAGACAGGCATCAGGGCTGTGAAGTAACCCAACACAATTCATCTTGGATTTACTAAAATAAACTAAGGACAGCTGTAGTTGGATAACAGAGGAGTGTAACTGTTGGTTGAAGAGACAACCAGAGCATCAGAGAACCACTAGCTAACCCTAACCCTAACACCTGCTGCCCAGAACAGTGTTCTAGTACCCAAATACATATTCCATATGTATTATGCATGGCAGGTAAAACACCTAATAATACATACTCCATATGTATTAGATTAGATTAGATTGCACAGCACAAGTACAATACAATACAAAAATAATTTGGCATCTAACCGGAGCGCAAATATTGCAGTAAAGTGCATGGTAATCTAAGATGTACAGTAGTTAAATAAGATATAACAATAATAATAACTTACAGAGTAGGTATTATGCATGGTAGGTAAAACAGCTAATAATCCATATTCCATATGTATTCTATTGTTCTATATATAATATGGGCGGCAGTATATGGGCGCCTCCTCCTAGCAAAAGCTGTCGAGGTGTCCTTGAGCAAGACCCCCTAACCGCTCCTGACGTGCTGGCTGTCTCCTTGCATGGCCGACTCCGCAGTTGGTGGTTGAATGTGTCTTGACTTGTAAAGCACTTTGAGTAACCACTGGTTACTTTACCAATATATGGCAGGTGAAGCAGCTGTGGACTCACCGGGTCGGCCGGCCCACAGAAGTCCCGAAAGGTCTTGGGCACGTGGGATCCCCGTACCTCCAGGGCCAGGCAGGGCCCAGAACACAGCTCAGACACCATGTCCTGTTAGGAGTAAACCACACCTTAAACAACATAAAGATACACTACATGGTCAACTACAGCTAACATGAACATCAACTACATGTTAATCTACAGCACAGACACAATGTTCTGTTACAAGTAAGTCTACAGCAAATAAACACCATGTTCTGAATAAACTATAGCTTATATAAAGATAAACCACATGTTAATCTTTAGCTAATATAAAGATAAACCACATGTTAATCTTTAGCTAATATAAAGATAAACTACAGCTAATATAAAGACAAACTACAATCCAGGAGAAAACTGAGAAATCATTGTATATTAAACTAACCTATTAAATTCAATATACATCTGAACATGACATTAAACTATGGACAAATTCCGGCAAAATAATGCATTCAAAAGTATTTGCCTGAAAACACATTTTGAACAAGTAGTTCTTGTACCAATAAACAACATTTACAACAAAAGAACATTCTGTAGTAACAAAAGTACTAACTCTACTCCCACTACTTGATACTCACGGGGTACTCTGGGACAACCCCTTTGTAAACTTCATAAAACTCTTCTGAGTTGGCCCGGTCCATCGTGAACTGTGAAGTTAAGACAAGGTATTCTGATACGAAGGGACAGGCATTAGCTTAATCACAATGGATATATGTTACGTTAATATATGAATATATACTGTATGTTGTTGTAGACTTTTTGCAGTACTGCAGTTTTATCATAACAGATTAGGGATGTGTGATTGAGTGAGAGGGAGAGAGGGAGAGATAGTGAGTGACAGTCACTGAGCAGGACATGACTGACAACGGTTCCAACCAGGCCCCGCCCCTCCCATCAGATGACAGATTGAAGGCGTGGTCAGCGGGACCTGACTGGAGTGAGCCCATCCCCCCCACAGGCCGCCATGTGACCGCCGGTGCTGTCTCATGTTCATGGGACTACGTGAGGTGGAACGCCACCAGGAATCATATCAACTCAAGCGTGACGTCAGGTCTAGTCCGTTTACTTTGTATCGCCGTAACCACACTAACAGAGGCGACACCCACTGGAAAGCAAGGGGCTCTTAAACCTTTTTCATCACGGGAACCCAAAAGACAGACACAGCAGAATCACAATAAAAATGTCGGGCCTTCAACGGGACCCATTTTGGGTCCTGGACCATAGTTTAAGAACCGCTGCTCTGGAGGACAAGGAGGAACTAACCCCCCAAGGGGAGTGGGAGGAAGAGCACAGGAGGTGGGAGGGAGAGAAGGTACACAGGACAGACGTGTAAAGGTAGATCTAGCGTTCGTCTGGAAGTCTCACCATCTGAAGGGCTGAGATCTCGAACCCTGCCTTACATATGGAGTTCAGGAGCTTCCCTGTCAGACCTGTTGTAAAAGGACACACAACAAACCACCATTTAAAGAAATGTTCCATCCACGTGAACCCCATTAGAATGTTCTATTACAACAGCCCTTTTGTTTGGATCAGACCTTCGTCCAAAATGAAAACCTGCCACTAGCCAATGGCTTGTAGATTTGACTATTTGGCAGGTGTGGAGTGGGTGTGATTGGTGTCTGATTAAAGCAGCTTCACCTGGCCCCAGTCAGACTGATTAGAGTCTGGTTGAAGCAGCCTCACCTGGCCCCAGTCAGACTGATTAGAGTCTGGTTGGAGCAGCCTCACCTGGCCCCAGTCAGACTGATTAGAGTCTGGTTGAAGCAGCCTCACCTGGCCCCAGTCAGACTGATTAGAGTCTGGTTGGAGCAGCCTCACCTGGCCCCAGTCAGACTGATTAGAGTCGGTGAAGCAGCCTCACCTGGCCCCAGTCAGACTGATTAGAGTCGGGTTGAAGCAGCCTCACCTGGCCCCAGTCAGACTGATTAGAGTCGGGTTGAAGTCAAGTCAAGCCAAGTTTATTGTTACATCAATTGTTACAAGTTATAGAAGTATAAGCAATGGGTGAAAATCTTGTGCAATACCCGACGAAAGACAGCAGTCAGAAAAAGACAGCAAAAAAAAAAAGAATAGAATAAAAAAAATAAGTAAAAAGTATAAACTGTACAAACTGTATAACGTTAAATATATAAAAATATAAAAGCATATATAAAATGCAATATATCGGCACAGAAAAGAGCAATATATATATATAAATCAATGTAATAAAATACCCCCCCACTCCTGTTCAGCAGCCTGATGGCCTGACTGTGGAAACTGTCTCCAAGTCTGTTTGTACAGCACTTGATACTGCGGTATCGCCTGCCTGACGGTAAAAGTGAATACAGTTCGTGGCTGGGGTGGGCATTGTCTTTTATGATGCGTTTGGCCTTGGCCACGCATGTATATATCCAGGAGAGAGGGTAGCTCACCTCCAATGATATACTGGGCCGTCCGCACCACCCTTTGAAGCGCTCTGCGCTCGAGTGCGGTGCAGTTCCCGTACCAGGCGGTGATACACCCTGTAAGAACACTCTCGATGGTGCCGGTGTAGAATGTTCTCAGGATGCGGGGGCCCATGCTGAATTTCCTCAGACGCCTGAGGAAATACAGGCGTTGTTGGGCCCTTTTTACCACGTGTGTGGTGTGCGTGGACCATGTGAGGTCCTCGGAGATGTGCACACCGAGGAACTTGAAGCTGCTGACCCTCTCTACTGCAACACCGTCGATGGAGATAGGGCCATGCTCTCCTCTCTGCTTCCTGTAGTCCACGATCAGCTCCTTGGTCTTCTTGACGTTGAAGGCGAGGCTGTTCTCCTGGCACCACTGCTCCAGTAATCCAACCTTCTCCCTGTAGGCTGTCTCGTCGTCGACAGCGATCAGGCCCATCACTGTCGTGTCGTCAGTAAACTTGATGATGACGTTGGAGCTGTGCATAGCCATGCAGTCGTGGGTATAGACGGAGTAGAGGAGAGGGCTCAGCACGCATCCCTGGGGGGCTCCCGTGTTGAGGGTCAGTGGTGCTGCCCATCCTCACCACCTGGCAGCGGTCCGACAGGAGGTCCAGTATCCAGCTGCACGTGGATGGGGGCACGCCTAGACCTCTAAGCTTGGTGTCGAGCTTGGCAGGAACTATCGTGTTGAATGCTGAGCTGTAGTCCACAAACAGCATTTGCACATAACAGTTCTTTCCCTCCAGGTGGGAAAGGGCAGTGTGGAGGGCCATGGCAATTGCGTTGTCCGTGGATCTGTTTTGACGATATGCAAATTGCCATGGGTCCAGCGTGGCAGGTAACACGGAGCAAATAAAGTCCTTGACCAACCTCTCGAAGCATTTGCCGACAATCGAGGTGAGGGCTACAGGTCTATAGTCGTTCAGGCAGGTTACCTTGGGTTGTTTAGGGACAGGCACGATGGTGGACATCTTGAAGACCGCAGGAACAACAGCCTGGGACAGGGAGAGGTTGAAGATGTCTGCAAAGACTCCTGCCAACTGGTCTGCGCATGCTCTGAGGACGCGGCCCGGGATGTCGTCGGGGCCTGCCGCCTTACAGATGTTCAGCCGCTTGAAGGTGCGGCGCACATCCGCCTCCGAGATGTTCAGCAGGCTGGTCTCCTCAGGCGGCGCTGGCTTCGGCGGGCTGCCGTTCACGTCGAACCGAGCAAAAAAAGTATTTAGCTCTCCTGGGAGGGAGGTAGAGGAGTCCTCTACACAACTGGTTCTCCATCTGAAGTTCGTTATCGTCTGTAACCCCTGCCACATACCCCTCGCGTCGTGGCTCTTGAATTTCTCCTCCACTCTGTCCTTGTACTCCCGCTTGGCAGTGAAGATGGTCTTACGGAGGTCATCGGGCTCTCGGTTCCACGGTTTCTGGTTGGGATATATCCAAACCGACTTGGTCGGAACAACGTCATCTATGCAGTTCTTGATCAACCCGGTGACCGACGACGCGTACTCGTTGATGTTATTGTCCGAGGCAACGCGGAACATGTGCCAGTCAGCGCGATCAAAACAATCCTGCAGCATAGAGTCCGATTGGTCCGACCAGCATTCGACCTCCCTCACAGCGACCGGTTGCCGCTTCAGTCTCTGCCTATAGGCGGGGAGAAGCTGGATAGAGCGGTTGTCTGATTTGCGGAGGAGGGCCTTGTAGCCATCACGGAAGGGAGTGTAGCAGTGGTCGAGGATCCGCTCACCCCGTGTGTTGCTCGTTATGTGTTGGTAGAACTTCGGGAGAACCTTCTTCAGGTTCACCTTGTTGAAGTCCCCCGCCACGATGAGAGCAGCCTCGGGGTGGGCCGACTCCTGTTCGCTGATAGCCCCATACAGTTCCTTCAGCGCTGTGTCCGTGTTGGCTTGTGGGGGAATGTAAACAGCGGTCACGGTTACCGCTGTAAACTCCCGAGGTAGCTAGAATGTACGGCACATAAGCATCAGGTACTCCAGGTCCGGGGAACAGAAAGACTTGAGGAGATGTACATGACTTTGGTTGGACCAAGATCTTTTTATCATGAAGCAGCCTCACCTGGCGATGGAGGTGGCTGGGTGAGGCTGCACACCTGTGGGTTTGTGGTAATAAAGGCCCACAGGTTAAACCAGCCACCACCACACACTCAGAGAGGAGCGCTAGCATGTACCATCTGCTTTGTTTGCTATCATCGACAAAACTGCATTAAAGCGGCCTCCTGGTCAAAGCCCTAAAAGAAGCCATTTGAATGGTGTGTGGCAGCGTATTACAGCAGGTCAACTCAACCAGGGTTACATAGGGCTGCGCCATAGGAAAACATTTATGATGGAGATAATGATGCGATATCCATAAACACAACATGCTTATGGATTCTAAATACCATTTCTCTCTCGCGAAATTGAGAGAGAGGGACAGGGAGAGAGGGACAGGGACAGGGACAGGGAGAGAGAGAGAGAGAGAGAGAGAGAGAGAGAGAGAGAGAGAGAGAGAGAGAGAGAGAGAGAGAGAGAGAGAGAGAGAGAGAGAGAGAGAGAGAGAGAGAGAGAGAGAGAGAGAGAGAGAGAGAGAGAGAGAGAGAGAGAGAGAGAGAGAGAGAGAGAGAGAGAGAGAGAGAGAGAGAGAGAGAGAGAGAGAGAGAGAGAGAGAGAGAGATGAATCTGACCATGAGAGGAGTCAAGGTTAAAGCGTAGGGAGATAATGTGGAACAAGCCCCACCCACAGAGCACTAATCCCATTCTGATAACAACACATAATGGAGGCCTCTGTGACACTCCTCCCATAGACTCCTCCACGGCCCCTATATAAAACAGCCATACGCTCTCCTCTTGACACGCCTTGCCGCCTTGTCGCCCAACCGCAAATAGTAGCAGGAGAAAAGTCATGGCACAGGGCTGTTGCTAGGAGATCAGGGTGCCAGGCAACAGAGAGACTCTCCTCTTTCTGTATTCCAGTCATGACCCAAACTCTTTTTTAGCCAGACACCACTGATGTTGCACTCTGGCGCAAATAAAACACACCTTACCCCACAGGGGGTATGTATTACAGAGGGTAAATCAAACGCACACAACCTGGGGTGAATATTAAACATACCCCACCCGGGTTAAATCAAAAGCACACTCCCTGGGATAAATCAAACGCACCCTCCGTGGGATAAATCAAACGCACCCTACCTAGGGTAAATCAAACCCACCATCCCTGGGATAAATCAAACGCACTATACCTAGGGTAAATCAATTGCACCCTACCTGGGATAAATCAAACACACTATACCTAGGGTAAATCAAACGCACCCTACCTGGGATAAATCAAACGCACTATACCTAGGGTAAATCAATTGCACCCTACCTGGGGTAAATCAAATGCACCCTACCTGGGGTAAATCAAACGCACCCTACCTGGGGTAAATCAAACGCACCCTACCTGGGGTAAATCAAACACACTATACCTAGGGTAAATCAATTGCACCCTACCTGGGGTAAATCAAATGCACCCTACCTGGGGTAAATCAAACGCACCCTACCTGGGGTAAATCAAACGCACCCTACCTGGGGTAAATCAAACTACCTGTGCGTCACCCCACAGCTAGCATGAGGTGGTAGCCTCCAGTTATGTGGTAGTGTGAGGCTGCTAGCTAACAGATCTGTGGAGCTCCTGTGTTACCCTTCAAAAATAAATGTTATGGTAGCTTTCCCCTCCAGAGTTTCCCCTTGGAGCTGTTGTTCTGATACCAGAGGAGAAGAACAGTGGAGGACGTGCAGAACGGGAGAGAGAGACAGAGATTGAGAAAGAGAACGAGAGAGATCGAGAGCATACCACAGAGAAGAAAGTGTAAACAGAGCAGAGATCAGTTGCTTCTTAGACCCACAGGGAAGAGCGGCGCCTCTGAGAGCCAATCAAAACACACAATCACGTTTGGGGGGCCGCCTCCCTCGACCACAGCCGGGCTGCGGTCACATGACCCCCAAAGTTGACGTGACTTTAAACCTCATTCTGACCAGATGCCAAAACCAAGATACAGCATACCCCTAAAAAGTCAAACCTATTTGAGGGTAGATCCATATAACGTGTGTGTGTGTGTGTGTGTGTGTGTTGTTCAAAACAACTGTTAGGGCCTCCTTCTCAAGGATACCTTCATCTTAGGCTTTGGAAATCGGGATTTGAAACACAGAACCTTTGGTCTGGGTGTTCTGACCGAGAGGTACGAGGTTCGATCCCCACAATGTTCTAAGGGTCTAACCTGTAGGGACCCATGAGCTCCTTAATGACATTCCTTTGGATGGACACTAAATGCTAAATGGACTGCATTTCTATAGTGCTTTTCTAACGAGTGGCGGCTCAAAGCGCTTTACAAGTTATGCCTCACACTCATCCATTGATTCACCGACGGCGGGGTCAGCCATGCGAGGAGGCGGTCAGCAGCAGCCGGGTTAACGTCTTGCTCAGGGACACCTCGACACTTGGCTAGGAGGAGGAGCCGGGGGATCCAACCGGCAACCTTCTGGGTTGCCAGACAACCTGCCACTACCTACCTCCTGAGCTACTGCGGCCCTAAATAAGCTAAAAGCTAAACGACTACATAGTGAATGGTCATAGAAATATGAAGGTGTATTCAGCATGTGGTGTAGCGTAACAGAGGTGTAGCGTAACAGCGGGGGGGAGGGGGGTACCTTGAGAGAGGGCGTGGGGCTTCACGATGCAGCAGGTGCACTCGGTGTACTGGGCTGTGTTGGAGGGGCCGGGACCCGCCGTGGAGGGGAAAAAGAACTCCACTTCCTGTTTGAGAGACAACAACAACCACCACCACGACAAGGACAACAACGAGGACAGCAACAAGGAATAAACGACTGACAAAGCAATATCTGAAACATCGAACGGAAGCGGATATCCCTCCATCAGGGAAATCCCGCCCCCTCGCTCGTCACTCGCTGCCTAATCCATGTTACTGAAAGTCCCGCCCTCTTTCTTCCTCTCTCTTGACAATAACGCCCATTTAGAGAGACACACGAGTAGAGCTCTCACTCTTGCGGCTGCGGCCAGGGAGTCTGAACCGTGTCCTGCGTTCTGGACGCCGTCGGTGCCGAACCGGGCCCTCACGCTGTCCCGGGCCTCCCGCCCCGCCACTGCTGGGTCGGTGGGGCCCAGCAGACGGCGCCACGCAGCGATGGACCCGTCTCCCATCAACTCCATGGCAACAACCGGCCCCGACGTCATGAACTGCACCAGGTTACTGGTGGGGGTTAGACGGTACAGACACGGGTCATTAAGTAGCAGGTAGGGGTTAGACGGTACGGAGACAGGTCATTAAGGAGCAGGTAGGGGTTAGACAGTACAGAGACAGGTCATTACAGAGCAGGTAGGGGTTAGACAGTACAGAGACGGGTCATTAAGGAGCAGGTAGGCGTTAGACAGTACAGAGACAGGACATTAAGGAGCAGGTAGGGGTTAGACAGTACAGAGACAGGTCATTAAGGAGCAGGTAGGGTTAGACAGTACAGAGACGGGTCATTAAGGAGCAGGTAGGCGTTAGACAGTACAGAGACAGGACATTAAGGAGCAGGTAGGGGTTAGACAGTACAGAGACAGGTCATTAAGGAGCAGGTAGGGGTTAGACACTACAGAGACGGGTCATTAAAGAGCAGGTAGGGGTTAGACAGTACAGAGATGGGTCATTAAGGAGCAGGTTGGGGTTAGACACTACAGAGACGGGTCATTAAGGAGCAGGTTGGGGTTAGACAGTACAGAGACAGGTCATTAAGGAGCAGGTTGGGGTTAGACGGTACAGAGACAGGTCATTAAGGAGCAGGTAGGGGTTAGACAGTACAGAGACAGGTCATTAAGGAGCAGGTTGTGGTTAGACAGTACAGAGACAGGTCATTAAGGAGCAGGTTGTGGTTAGACAGTACAGAGACGGGTCATTAAGGAGCAGGTAGGAGTAGCTGCTGAGGTACTCGGTGACTGACCTGAAGAAGGGCTTGGACTGGTGCTCCACATAGAAGTCTACTGCCTGGCTCCTGTGGGGACACAGCAGGGGGTTAAGGAGAGGCCTGGCACCAGGGCTTAAAGCCACACCCACTGCTCTCTACTTAATGAGTAAAGCATGTACAAAACAATATAAAAAGGTTAACATGAGAATTGTCACTTTTACAGTCTGACTGTACCACGTAAGCTTGGTCATTTTAGCCTTGGTCACGATCAGGTTTGCAGCGTGGAGCGTTTCCAGTATGTCTCCCAGTTTGGACACAGCGTCTGGCTTCACCAGAGCCAGGGTCCTGGAGGGGCAGAGAGAGAGTTAGTTGTCTTGTAGCACCAGTTCTCTAGGGCTGTTCTTCTCTGGTCATGTAGCACCAGTTCTCTAGGGCTGTTCTTCTCTGGTCATGTAGCACCAGTTCTCTAGGGCTGTTCTTCTCTGGTCATGTAGCACCAGTTCTCTAGGGCTGTTCTTCTCTGGTCATGTAGCACCAGTTCTCTAGGGCTGTTCTTCTCTGGTCATGTAGCACCAGTTCTCTAGGGCTGTTCTTCTCTGGTCATGTAGCACCAGTTCTCTAGGGCTGTTCTTCTCTGGTCATGTAGCACCAGTTCTCTAGGGCTGTTGTTCTCTGGTCATGTAGCACCAGTTCTCTAGGGCTGTTGTTCTCTGGTCATGTAGCACCAGTTCTCTAGGGCTGTTGTTCTCTGGTCATGTAGCACCAGTTCTCTAGGGCTGTTGTTCTCTGGTCATGTAGCACCAGTTCTCTAGGGCTGTTCTTCTCTGATCATGTGGCACCAGTTATCTAGGGCTGTTGTTCCAACTGTTGTTCTCTGGTCATGTAGCACCAGTTCTCTAGGGCAGTTGTTCTAACTGTTGTTCTCTGGTCAGGTAGCACCAGTTCTCTAGGGCTGTTCTTCTCTGGTCATGTAGCACCAGTTCTCTAGGGCTGTTGTTCTCTGGTCATGTAGCACCAGTTCTCTAGGGCTGTTGTTCTCTGGTCATGTAGCACCAGTTCTCTAGGGCTGTTGTTCTCTGGTCATGTAGCACCAGTTCTCTAGGGCTGTTGTTCCAACTGTTGTTCTCTGGTCATGTTGTACCAATTTATATTCTTGTTGTGCCTTTCTACTGCACAAACAGCCGTGTTTTATGAAAAGTCATACTTTCCAGCGGAAAAATACTTCTTTAATTGAGATAAGATTATTGATTTACCAACTTCCAACTATCCATCCAACCATCCATC
>CM051004.1:70000-85000 GCA_027704905.1 Muraenolepis orangiensis
CGATTATTGCTGTGCGTAGCAGTACAGTCATGTGTGTACAGCCGGGGACTGAGGCGGCAGCCTTGGGGTGCTCCGGTGTTTAGGACCAGAGTGGATGAGATGTTGTTCCCAATCTTCACCACTTGAGGCCTGCCTATCAGGAAGTCCATAGTCCAGTTACAGATGGGGGCCCAGACCTAGGTCCCTCAGTTTCAGGACCAGCTTGGAGAGAACGATGGTGTTGAACGCCGATCTGTAGTCAATAAACAGCAGTCTGACGTAGGTGTCCCTCCTGTCTAGGTGCTGCAGGGGCGTGTGTAGTGCCAGGGGGAATGGCTTCATCTACAGACCTGGTTGGTCTGTATGCAAACTGGAGTGGGTCTAGGGACTCGGGGATGGAAAAGTTTATATGTGACTTTACAAGTTTCTCCAGGCACTTCATGGCTATGGGTGTTAAAGCCACTGGACGATAATCACTGAGGCTTGTTACCTTGGTCTTTTTGGGTAACGGCACAATGGTTGTCTCTTTGAAGCACGCTGGGACGACAGACTGTTGCAGTGATGCGTTCTAGATGTCAGTGAACACAGGAGCCAGCTGGTCAGCACAGGTCTTGAAGATGTGGGATGGACTCCATCTGGGCCGGCTGCCTTCACCCTCCTGAAGGTTCTGCAGACCCTGGACTCGGACAGTTGTAGAACGTAGTTCTCTGGGGGTATGTTCAAGTTGTTGGTTGGCCCTTTCAAAGCTAGTGTAAAACGTGTTCAGCTCGTCTGGTAGGTTAGGGTCGTTGTTGGTGACTGCCCCTGAGCTCCCCTTGTAGTTGGAGAAGATCAGACCTTGCCACATACGTCTGGTGTCAGAGCCCCGAACTGTAATTCCAGTTAGTTTTTATAATCCAATTTACCCTTCTTGATGGCTTTTCTGAGTTAATACCTGCCCTTCTTGTAGTGATCGGAGTCGCCTGTTGTCAAGATGCTTGATGATTTTAATCTCGATAAGATGTTATCGAGAAGCATTTCACTCATTATTTCATGTGACACTTTTGTATGTTAGGTTTCTTGTCAGTGGAGCAGATGTGGTTTCCACAGCAACCTACCAGGCCAGCGTGAACGGCTTCGTGAAGCACCTGGACATGAGCTGGGAGTCGGCCCAGGAGCTGATGATGTCGGGGGTTCACCTGGCCCAAGAGGCCGTCCAGCGGTTTGTCTCCAGCAACAAGGACACAGGTGTCTAGTAGCTCATGCATGCACTACACTGGGAGGCAGGTAGAAGTGAGCCTGAGAGCCCCTAACCCTGCTAAAAGGATAACTTGTGATATTCAAACCTGAGTAGGTAGAGAACGGTGGAAACAGAAAGCGTAGCTTAAGTGTTATCTAAAAGATCAGCTGGAAATTCACCAGACCAATTCAAACAAATTGTTGTCCGCATTATTCACTTAGACCAAAATTATGAGAAAATGTGAGGGGGGTGGGGGGGATGGGGTTGGCACTGCTTGAAGGTTGTTTAACTTCCGTGTACAATGCTTTACAATGGACGGCTCTTTTTTGGCGTCGATAAAGAGCAGTGCGCCTGGCGTCCACGGCACATCATGTGACCAATGCGAATCCCGGACTTTATTAGCGATTTAGAATTCCTGCCCGGACGCTTTTTGGGGTCCCAAAATCAATCGAATTTTACAGACGCAAAGATTTAAGAAACGATACATCTCGACTCCATGCAATCGTATCATGAACTTTTATGCTGTTGTACCGATGCTAATCGGTGAATTTTACCATTCCTACAGCAGACCCATCACGCGACATCAGAGCGAATAGGAGAAGTAGAGCGATCACTAGTAGCGCGAGGGATCATTGGTCACTAAAAAAAAAGGTCGTTTTTAACTCAATATACTTGGGCGGCCGTTAATATATCTGGGCGGCCCGCCAATGTAAAGTCTGTGTGGAAAACCCTAAGAAGTATTTTAGGTACGTATACAAGAGTTGATCTTTAATAATAAGTTATGATCATGTTATTTAAGTGTGAAATACCTTGTATGACGGTTTCCCTCGGTTCCCCTTGTCCCGGGCCCAGGGCGAGGGCGACCCCTGGTGGCAGGATCCGTCGGTGCGTTCGGGGCGTTTCTCCTGGACGGCTCAGAGTACTCCGGAGCTTATGCCGAGAAGATGAGCATAGAGGTCAGTTAATTGCAAGAAACTCTGAACAATGACAGTTTAACTGTGTGAATAGAGCTGAGTCAATGCCCTTTAGGAGCGTTTATGGTGTGGTAGATTGTAGTTTTTGCAGTGAGTGTTACGCTGAGAGAAATGGACTGCATTCACTCAAGTGCTAAAAATAGTGTAAACAAATGAATGCATGAATCCCAGGTTAGTATAAAGACAAGACCCACTGGTGTGCATCCACACCGGACCTACAGTTATGATCAGTCTAAATAGTATTGATCTGTGGGTGATCATGGTGGTTGGGGTGGACCTCCCCAGGAGCTGAAGTCCTGGCACCGGCCTCAGGTGGGCTGCCTGGTGTCCGCAGGGGCCGACCTGGTGGCCTTTGAGACCATCCCCAGCGTGAAGGAGGCGGAAGCCCTCCTGGAGCTCCTCCGAGAGTTCCCCAGCTGTAGGGCCTGGCTGTCCTTCTCCTGTAAGGTACTCGACAAGCTCCTTCTGCACACTAACACCTATTCAACTACCCTATGTAATACCTTATCGGTCTGGCTGTCTGTTAGCAAAATAACTCGTTATATACACTTTGTGTTTTGTTTTTTTTGTGGATTATGGGCCAAGGAACAGTTGATTTAGATGCAGATCCGGTATGCGGTCTACTGAAGGCACTCTAGTTGGGTTTGAAGTGGTTTTCGTGACCCAAACCTCTCACATTGTTGTGCTTCTGCTTCCCGGCACACCCGATTGAAACACGCCCCTAATTTCAATGTCCTGGTGAACGTGTGTATATGTAACATCACACAAGCTAAATCCCAAACAGGAAATGATGTTTAGTGATTAATAGTTAGTTATTAATAGTCTTTCCCCATGGCTACAAATCATCAGGCAGTCAGGTTGGTACACACAAGGCTTATTACGAGACCTCTCAAACCAGTAAGTATTTTTAAATACTACGTCCTCAAATATCTATACCTTTATAAGTCAGCCATCTTCCCCGGTGACCCCTCACCTTCAGGACGGGAGATCTTTGTGTGACGGTAGTTTGTTCCTGGAGGCGGTGCGGATGGCCCACAGGTCCAGCCAGCTGGTGGCTGTAGGGGTGAACTGCTGTTCCCCGGCGCTGGTCAAGCCCCTGCTGGAGAGCGTGAGCCAGCTGAGGAGCCCGGCCCTGCCCTGGGTGGTGTACCCCAACAGTGGGGAGCAGTGGGACACACTCAGCGGGTCAGTACTCAAACCACTGCTGGTAGTACTACTACTATTAATACTTCCCTCAGCGGGTCAGTATTCAAACCACTGCTGGTTGTACTACTACTATTAATACTTCCCTCAGCGAGTGAGGATTCAAACCACTGCTGGTAGTACTACTACTATTAATACTTCCCTCAGCGGGTGAGGATTCAAACCACTGCTGGTAGTACTACTACTATTAATACTTCCCTCAGCGGGTGAGGATTCAAACCACTGCTGGTTGTACTACCACTATTAATACTTCCCTCAGCGGGTGAGGGTTCAAACTACTGCTGGTTGTACTACTACTATTAATACTTCCCTCAGCAGGTGAGGATTCAAACTACTGCTGGTTGTACTACTACTATTAATACTTCCCTCAGCGAGTGAGGATTCAAACCACTGCTGGTAGTACAGCTATTGTAGATCTGCAATAGTTTCACAACTATTGACAGCTCTATAAGCAATTTAGAAGCAGTATTATTCCAGAACTTTGTTGGATGGAATACGCAATCATAAGCTAAACTATTGAAGATATTCTTAAGGTTGTGTTTCATTATGTTGATATATACACATATCATACTTTAGGTGGAAGGCTTCAGGGGCCAAAGTGCCATCGGTAGCAGAACTGAGTCAGGAGTGGATTAAACAAGGAGCCGCCATGATCGGTAAGAACAAATGTGAACAGGAAACGGTTATTGGGAGGGTTTTAATCCTGTTTCTACATTGCCAGGCTATTGCAACAACACATAACTTTGAAAGCAGGCTGGTACTCCCAAGACTTTCATTCGACCAGACTATAATAAAATCTCTTTTTTCATCTCTATTTTTATGGTTTAATAATGTTAGGCTTTAATAAGGTTACGCTTTGGATGTTCTACATAATTAGGGGTGTTTGTGATACACACATATAGTTCCTTATTACCTTATTCAGAAGCTAATCACATATTTAAATGACCAGAGAGTTGTAATAAAAGTGTTTTCTACTTGTTTGTTTCTTCCACCACTAGGGGGCTGCTGCCGAATCAGCCCTGCTCACATAGCAGAGTTACGCAAAGTTCTGAGAGGGAATTCCACTTCAGCAGAGTGAACCAACACGATGTTCATTGTATTATTAATAATTAATATGGAATGTTTGTGTTATTATATTAATTTGTCATTAATAAAATGAAACGGAAAAAATCCGCTATCAGGGTCAGAAGTTTTTTTTTATATTATTTGTTTTCCTTAAGAACTAGGTCCAAAACATGGAAAATATGTTGAACATGGGGTTTAGCAGTTAACTAATACAAAGGGAATATGTTTTAAACAGAAAACATTGAGTTGCGGTTAATAAAGATGAAGGGAATGTTCTTAAGGGAAAACGAGGTCAACTACAAATCATGTTTAACATAAACTAGGATGTGTTAGGGAAGGGTTTTCCACTTCCATCAGTACACTTGAGAACAAGTAGAATAAATAATCAACTTTCATTCAATGTGTACAGCATAGCATGTCACAGGGTATTCCATTATATTTACTGTACAATAGATAGACGTACTGTGGATTCAAACAACCATACAATCATTTGACCAGCAGGGGATTTTAACGCTTCTACCCCCCCCCCCCCCCCCCCCCGACATCTGACTTCTGGTTCCAAAGCTTAAGCTCAAAGTTTAGCTTTAAACTTCTTTGTTAAAACAACTTAAACTTCACAGTTGTTTAAAAACTGGAACAAGGAGCCAAGATGGAACAGGAACTTTGCGACCGTAGCGTAGTGGTTGTACTTCGACGTCTCCAGCACGGTTTGTACACCTCAGTCCGTCAGGTCCTCCTCAAGGTCGCCCCCTGCTGGGCTCCTCCTCCTGTACTCCGTTGCGTTGGACAGCCGCTTCCAGGCGATGTCCTTCTGACTCCCTGTGCTCTGCGAGCGTCCGAGGCGGGCCAGACGCTTGGCAGAGGTCTTGTCCTCGCTGCTCCCCTCGGGGGCAGGACAGTGGGCCTGTTCAGGTTCTCGTTGGCGGAGCTCATGGCGAAGGTTCTCCAGGTTGAGGGCCCAGGGTCCCAGCTTCTGCCAGTTCACCTTCTGGAAGGCCATGATGCAGTGGAGGTTCCCGCCCACCTGGGACCAAAAGGACCAATCAGATCTAGCTAAGAGCTAGCTGGTGCGCTAAGGGTGAGGATTAAGAACCAGCAGGTGGGCTAAGGGTGAGGATTAAGAACCAGCTGGTGGGCTAAGGATGAGGATTAAGAGCTAGCTGGTGGGCTAAAGGGGGAGGATTAAGAACCAGCTGGTGGGCTAAGGGTGAGGATTAAGAGCTAGCTGGTGGGCTAAAGGGGGAGGATTAAGAACCAGCTGGTGGGCTAAGGATGAGGATTAAGAGCTAGCTGGTGGGCTAAAGGGGGAGGATTAAGAACCAGCTGGTGGGCTAAGGGTGAGGATTAAGAGCTAGCTGGTGGGCTAAAGGTGTGAGGACTAAGCTAGCTGGTGGGCTAAGGGTGAGGATTAAGAGCTAGCTGGTAGGCTAAAGGCGTGTGGACTTAGCGCTAGCTGGTGGGCTAAAGGCGTGGACTAAGGGCTAGCTGGTGGGTTAGGGTAAAGGCTAACACTAAGGACTACAACTAATAGCTAGCAGGTGGATTAAAGGCAAGCAGATAGAGCTATGGATTAAGGGCTAGCAAGGGCTAAGCGAGTGTTATCCAGGCCTAAGAAGACCGGCACATACATACAACCGTACTTGAGTTGGAAGCAAACAAAGCCATAAACAGCAGAACAAGTGAGCAGGGAACCTTCTTGGTCTTGCGGTACTGAATCCCCCTCTCTGTGTGGCGGATGTCCAGGTACTCCGGGTTCTGTGTGTTTAGGTCCGTTGCGATGTCGGCCCACCTGAGTGAGAGAGGACTCTCTTTGAATCAGCACAGCATGGCTGTGAGACCAGCATGACACGGTATGTTTAATCACTGGCTTACCTTTTACAGTGAATGGCTTTTAATTTTTACAGTAAATGGTTTAAAGTGTCTTACTTTTTACAGTGAATCGCCGGGTGCTTCCGGCTCGGCTCACCGATGAGAATCCAATGTTCCACGTCATTGGCTGGCAGAGCTCCTCTGAGAACCAATAGGAACAAGGGGGCGTGGTCAATGTAAGACCACAGAGTGTCGGAGACGGGAGGCGGGGGTGACAGAACTACCTGTACGCCTTGGAGGCTTTCAGGGGCGTGGCCTCGAAGCCCAGTGGACAGCAGTAGTGGTTCTGACAGTGGTAGATGTACGCCATGGACGGGTCCTTCAGCCCTTGGGTCAACTTCTGCAGCGCCCCTTCCGCTGGGACAAGAATGCATGGTTAAAGCAGCACTAGATAATAGAATGACCTGACCCGTAATGTCCCTACCACCCAGTCCATCCAGAACAGTACTTGTTTGTATCCATTTGATACAGGTTGACCACCTGAAGGTATAATCTCAATGATGGAGCATGTACAGTTTATAATGTCCACCACAGCTGTCTGTAGTGCATTCATTGTTTCAAATTCATATTGTGTATGTATTTAGGTACTATTTACTGAGTATCTGTGGATACTTGAAGAAAGTGAGGGTGAGATCTCTGTTGGGAACACCTTTGGATGCCTTATTTGAATGAGACCTCTCCCTGATACCATGGCCTACAACAGCCCTACGGTGATGCAGCTGTACATGAGCCTTACATCGCTGCACACTAGTCATCGTCTGGTATGCCAACCGGTCCGGTTAACTCTTCTAAGGCCAGAGTATAGTCTCACATCCAAGTTTTTGCCTAGTAGTAATTCGTTTTTTTTCTTCCTTTGAAAGGTAGTTGTTTTTAGTCCCATCCAATCGATGGTTGTTTGTCTGCTTTCTAATCGAGTCCCCGCCTCCAGGAGCATCAACAAAGTGAAACACCCCATTTGCACAGATTTCAGCTCATCTGCCATGAAATGTTCATCTAAAATAGAATTGGTGAGACTACCAAAGCACCTATATGAGAATGTAATGTAATTTAATATCACTAAATGGAACACACTTCATTATCTCACCAGTTTCCCCTGCAGTCTTGTGCTTTCCATGGGGTTTGTACAGAATGTAGGAGCAACCTCGAACTCTGAAGTTTTCATTAATTTGCCGGAACCATCTGGAAGTTAAGAAAGAAATATTTACCCGTGGTGATGTCATTGTAGCTTCCAGGGATCATACCAGATAAAGATAAGAAGCCACCCTCTGAAGGACCTGAGCTCATGAACCCTGAATGACCTCACCTCATGAGGGTGACCCCTAAATCATGGGTCGGCAACAAGCGGCCCGTGGGCCATTGGATATTATTTAGAGATGATTTTTTTTAACAATATCGGACTGACAGTGGTACATATAGGCTATAGAGTCCGAATCGAGAATTTACCTCCACCATTTACTATCCCAGACCGGCATATGGTGAAGTTCATAATGGAGATGCTGTCCAACCGCAGCTTCATCCTCCGAACCAGCCAAGTCAAGTCAAGTCAAGTTTATTGTCACTTCACAGTTTACAGTTTAGTATAAGCAGTGATGTGAAATTCTTGTGTGCAATACCCGACGACAGACAGCAGTTATAAAATAAGATAAAATAAAAATAGATAAAAAATAGAATAAAAAATAGAATAAAGAATATAAAATAAAAATAAAAAATGCAATTTATAAAATGCAAAAATCAGCACAGAAAAGAGCAATATATATATATAAATCAATGTAATAAAATATACATTGTTATATGTTATACGCCCTTGTTCAGCAGCCTGATGGCCTGACTGTGGAAGCTATCTCTAAGCCTATTTGTACGACACTTGATACTGCGGTATCGCCTGCCTGACGGTAATAGTGAGTAAAGTTCGTGGCTGGGGTGGGCAATGTCTTTTATAATTCTTTTGGCCTTGGCCACGCACCGCTGGTTGTAAATGTCCAGGAGGGAGGGGAGCTCACCTCCAACGATATACTGGGCCGTCCGCACCACCCTTTGAAGCGCTCTGCGCTCGAGTGCCGTGCAGTTCCCGTACCAGGCGGTGATACACCCTGTCAGAACACTCTCGATGGTGCCGTTGTAGAATGTCTCAGGATGCGGGGGCCCATGCTGAATTTCTTCAGACGCCTGAGAAAATACAGGCGTTGTTGGGCCCTTTTCACCACGTGTGTGGTGTGCGTGGACCATGTGAGGTCCTCGGAGATGTGCACGCCGAGGAACTTGAAGCTGCTGACCCTCTCTACTGCAACGCCGTCGATGGAGATAGGGCTGTGCTCTCCCCTCTGCCTCCTGAAGTCCACGATCAGCTCCTTGGTCTTCTTGACGTTGAGGGCGAGGCTGTTCTCCTGGCACCACTGCTCCAGCGATCCGACCTCCTCCCTGTAGGCTGTCTCGTCGTCGCCGGCGATCAGGCCCATCACTGTCGTGTCGTCAGCAAACTTGACGATGACGTTGGAGCTGTGCATAGCCATGCAGTCGTGGGTGTAGAGGGAGTAGAGGAGAGGGCTCAGCACGCATCCCTGGGGGGCTCCCGTGTTGAGGGTCAGTGGCTCTGATGTGGTGCTGCCCATCCTCACCACCTGGCGGCGGTCCGACAGGAGGTTCAGTATCCAGCTGCACATGGATGGGGGTACGCCTAGACCTCTCAGCTTGGTGTCGAGCTTGGCAGGAACTATTGTGTTGAATGCTGAGCTGTAGTCCACAAACAGCATTCGCACATAACAGTTCTTCCCCTCCAGGTGGGAAAGGGCAGTGTGGAGGGCCATGGCAATTGCGTCGTCCGTGGATCTATTTTGACGATATGCAAATTGCCATGGGTCCAGCGTGGTAGGTAACACGGAGCAAATAAAGTCCTTGACCAACCTCTCGAAGCATTTGCTAACGATCGAGGTGAGGGCCACAGGTCTGTAGTCATTCAGGCATGTTACCTTGGTTTGTTTAGGGACAGGCACGATGGTGGATATCTTGAAGACCGCGGGGACAACAGCCTGGGACAGGGAGAGGTTGAAGATGTCTGCAAAGACTCCTGCCAACTGGTCTGCGCATGCTCTGAGGACGCGGCCCGGGATGTCGTCGGGGCCTGCCGCCTTACGGATGTTCAGCCGCTTAAAGGTGCGGCGCACATCCGCCTCCGAGATGCGCAGCTGGCTGGTCTCCCCAGTCGGTGCTGGCTTCGGCGGGCTGCCGTTTACGTCGAACCGAGCAAAAAATGTATTTAGCTCTCCTGGGAGGGAGGTAGAGGAGTTCTCTACACAACTGGTTCTCCCTCTGAAGTTCGTTATCTTCTGCAGCCCCTGCCACATACCCCTCGCATCGTGTTTCTTGAATTTATCTTCCACTCTGTCCTTATACTCCCGCTTGGCAGTGACGATGGTCTTACGGAGGTCGTAACGGGCTCTCGTATATTCCTCCGTATTCCCGGAACCAAAGGCGGCGTTACGCGCATGTAGGGCAGCGCGAACATCGCCGTTAATCCACGGTTTCTGGTTGGGATATATCCGAACCGACTTGGTCGGAACAACGTCATCTATGCACTTCTTGATGAACCCGGTGACCGACGACGCGTACTCGTTGATGTTATTGTCCGAGGCAACGCGGAACATGTGCCAGTCAGCGTGATCAAAACAATCCTGCAGCGTAGAATCTGATTGGTCCGACCAGCATTGGACCTCCCTCACAGCGATCGGTTGCTGCTTCAGTCTCTGCCTATAGGCGGGGAGTAGCTGGATAGAGCGGTGATCTGATTTGCCGAACGGTGGGCGGAGGAGGGCCTTGTAGCCATCACGGAAGGGAGTGTAGCAGTGGTCGAGGATCCGCTCGCCCCGTGTGTTGCTCTTTATGTGTTGGTAGAACTTCGGGAGAACCTTCTTCAGGTTCGCCTTGTTGAAGTCCCCCGCCACGATGAGAGCAGCCTCGGGGTGGGCCGACTCCTGTTCGCTGATAGCCCCGTACAGTTCCTTCAGCGCTGTGTCCGTGTTGGCTTGTGGGGGAATGTAAACAGCGGTCACGGTTACCGCTGTAAACTCCCGAGGTAGCCAGTATGGACGGCACATAAGCATCAGGTACTCCAGGTCCGGGGAACAGAAAGACTTGAGGGGATGTACATGGCTTTGGTTGCACCAAGATCTGTTTATCATGAGACATACCCCCCCTCCGCGGTCTTTACCGGAGAGAGCCTTTGTTCTGTCCGCCCGGTGTACGGAAAATCCCGTCGGCTCGATAGCTGCGTCGGTAACCCCCTCCGACATCCATGTCTCTGTAAGGCAGATAATACAATTGTCCCTAGTTTCCCGGTGGAATTGAATACGAGCCTGTAGTTCGCTTAACTTATTGTCCAGAGACTGTACATTAGCCAGTAGAATGGTGGGTAGTGGGGGGCGATCGGATCGACATCTCAGCCTGACTAGCACGCCGGCTCGCTTCCCTCGCTTCCTCCGGCGACGCTTGCGCGTAATCGTGCCCAAAATGGACGGAGATAATCCAGCTGTGACTTCGGGCGGGACGTCCGAGCCGAAAGAATGAAAAAACTCCGGTAGGCGGCGAGCGACTGTCGATCTGATCTCCCAAAGTGTGCAGAAGTTATAAGTGAACTTGCTGCTAACATCCTGAACTAAAATACTTGCGATAAAAAGAATAAATAACAAAAAACTGCGTCGTCGTGCGGGAGCTCGCGACACGGCAGCCATCTCGTACGGCGCCATACTCCATGCTCCATACTCCATACTCCATACTCCAGCGATGGCCAGCGAAGCAGACTGAGGAGATTGAGAAACGGGGTGCCACAGGGGTCTGTCCTCTCACCACTGCTGTTCAATATTTACATCCACGACCTCCCGGAGACAACATCCAGACAATATGGTTACGCGGATGATCTGGCCATCATGCTGCGTCGAACAACATGGTCAGCGGTGGAACAGGGTCTCAACCAGGACATGGGCATCTTGGCTGCCTACCTGCGCAAGTGGCGTCTGCAGCTCAGTACTGGGAAGACTGTGTCGGCCGCATACCACCTGTGCAACAGAGAGGCCAAAAGGGAACTGTCGGTGTCCGTCGACAACAAGCGTCTGGAGCACCAACTAGCCCCCAAGTACCTCGGTGTTCGGCTGGACAGGACACTGTCCTACAAACGGCACCTTGAGGAAGTGAGAGCCAAAGTGACAGCAAGGGTCTCGCTTATCCGCCGCCTTGCTGGCACAACCTGGGGTGCCTCCGCCAGGACACTACGAATCTCCACACAAGCCCTGGTGTTCTCTGCTGCCGAATACTGCGCCCCAGTCTGGAGTAGAAGCCCACATGTGAAGAAGGTTGATCCTATCATCAACAATGCCCTTCGGATCATAACCGGTTGCCTAAAGCCCACCCCCGTGTCCTACCTGCCAGTCCTAGCGGGAATTGCCCCGGCCGGTCTCCGACGAGAGGCCGCTATCCTCGCACTTGCAAGGAAAGCCCAAGAACATGACTGGCATATCCTGCACGAAACAACAACAAAGGCAGCGCCCCCAAGCAGACTCAAGTCCCGTCACCCCTACAACAGGACAGCACAAGAGATGCTTGGTTCCATCCCTGAGGACCTGTCTACAAGGGCATGGCTAGCAACTTCCTGGAAGCAGGAATGGGAGTCGGCTGAGCCCACACGTCTGCACCATCACATCCAAGATCCGGGAGATGGAGTCGAAGGAGAACATCTACCACGCCGGCATTGGACCCTGCTGAACCGCCTCCGTACTGGGGTTGGTCGCTTCAAAGCGTCCATGAAGGAGTGGGGCCTGGCAGACAGCGCAGTATGTGAGTGTGGCGAGCCTGAGCAGACTGCCGACCACATAATCACCACCTGTCCTCTGTACAGACCTCCTTCAGAGGCTGGCCTCCTCCATGTGGGACCAGAGACGAGAGCGTGGCTTTGTGACACTGAGCTGGACATATGACGATGATACACGAAAGAAGAAGAAGACCTCCACCTGAAAAATGCGTATTGTACTTTTATCCATGTTGAGAGTGAATGACACACAGGCACAATGAGGCAGCGGGGTGCACTGACGCTGAACCCCTCATAGTGAACCAATAAGTAGGTGGACAACGCGTGGTGCTGAAATAGACAACATGCGAAAAACATAACACCAGCTCACTAAATCTAAATGTACGTAATGTTTACTACTACTATATGGAACTGTGACTGCACCACACATTTGAACAGTAACAAAGCTAATTGTGTTTCAGAAATTCAGAACAGTCAAAACATTGACAATCGGCACAAAAAAAAGCAGAATCCGCTTGATCATGGAGGGCGAGGGGTGGTGGTGGTGCATATGACCCTGAATGACCTTGTTATAACCCTGCGTGACCTCACCTTGTGAGGAGTGACCCTGAATGACCTCTCACCTCATGAGCATGGCGTTGCCGGTGAACGGTCCAAACTTAATGTCCTCAAACGGCGGCTGGAAGCCCAGGATGTGGAGCGCCTCCTCCTGGGAGATGGGGGGAAGGCTACACACACACACACACACACACACACACACACACACACACACACACACACACACACACACACACACACACACACACACACACACACACACACACACACACACACACACACACACACACACACACACACACACACACACACACACACACACCACACACACACACGTTGATGCAGCCTCACCTGGCCCCAGTCAGACTGATTAGAGTCTGGTTGAAGCAGCCTCACCTGGCCCCAGTCAGACTGATTAGAGTCTGGTTGAAGCAGCCTCACCTGGCCCCAGTCAGATTGATTAGAGTCTGGTTGAAGCAGCCTCACCTGGCCCCAGTCAGACTGATTAGAGTCTGGTTGAAGCAGCCTCACCTGGCCCCAGTCAGATTGATTAGAGTCTGGTTGAAGCAGCCTCACCTGGCCCCAGTCAGACTGATTAGAGTCTGGTTGAAGCAGCCTCACCTGGCCCCAGTCAGACTGATTAGAGTCTGGTTGAAACAGCCTCACCTGGCCCCAGTCAGACTGATTAGAGTCTGGTTGAAGCAGCCTCACCTGGCCCCAGTCAGACTGATTAGAGTCTGGTTGAAGCAGCCTCACCTGGCCCCAGTCAGACTGATTAGAGTCTGGGGCTGCTGTGTGTACTTGTTGTCGGGAGGAACCCCCATTTTAATGGCTTGTGGCAGTGTTGACTGCTACGGCTGTATTTCTTTACGCTCACGCTCATCGACGGCCTGAGTTTCAACATAAACAACAGACAGGTGAGCGGCATACCTCCCCGCCCCCAGTGTGCTGTACAGGAAGTTCCAGCAGGAGATCAGCGAGGAGATCCCACACGATGTCTTATACTGTGGCCGGCTGATACAATACCTGAATAGTAACATAACATGATACAATACCTGAATAGTAACATAACATGATACAATACCTGAATAATAACATAACATGATACAATACCTGAATAGTAACATAACATGATACAATATCTGAATAATAACATAACATGATACAATACCTGAATAATAACAGAAATAAGAACATACCAAGCTGAAATCCCACTCTTATCAGCAAATCTACTGTATAACAGTGAACACAGAAGATTACCATCTCCGGAGGTCCAGCACCTTCCTCTGTTGGATCTCCTCCAGGGACGTGTGGAGAGGAGTGTCCTGGAGGTTCCTGCTCTTGGTCTTCTTGGAGCCTGCTTTCTTGGTGTTGCCTGAGGAGGACAGACCCGGGAGAGGCTGTGGTGAGGCAGGACAGCAGGATTTCATAAAGTCATCAAAAACATCTGGCAAAGCATGGCTGTGGCTTAAAGAAGTATTTTACCACTGGAAGGGCTTTCATAAAACCAGGCTGTCTATGCAGTAGTAGGTTGGTGCTACATGAGAAAATTACAGAATTCTTTCATTCTGCAAAGGCTTGGTGTCATGTACCACTCCTGGGCCACTCCTACTCAACAAGTCTGGACACGCCACCGATTTAAAATTACTCACTTATTTTAATCTTTCTGGTCAGGACAGCCTCAAAGTCTGTGGTGTCGATCTCCCAGGCGAGGATGGGCTTGGTGTTGGCGGACATCATCTCCTCCATATCGTAGTCCCCGTCCGAGGTCATGCTGCTCACCTCCACCTGGCTGAGCTGCACCACCGGCTTCTCAATAAGAGCCGCCTCCTCCGGTTTCTCCGGTTTCTCGGACACCGCATCTCCTCTGTCATGGGCGTCGTCCACCGCCGCCACAGGGCAGTACACGGCCGTGGCCCGGTTCAGAAGGGCGTAGTCGGAGCACACCGTGTAGAAGGTCTCCTGGGAGTGCGTGACGGGGCAGGTCCTCTGGCTGTGAAGCTCGGCGCTGGAGGCCCGACGCGGTTTGGGGGGTTCCGGAGATAACATGGAGCTAAACACGGCGCAGCGGCCGCACCGGTCATCTTGTCCCTCGCCGGGTCTCTGTGGCGGTGCCGGAGGCTGGCCAGCCAGAGCGGAGCGGTTTGCTTCTTGGCCTTCTGAAGGATTCGGCATTTAACCTTCGGGGGGACGGACAGGGTGGAGGGGGAAGAGTTGGAGCAAGGCCGCCGCGGTGGTGGTGGTGATGAAGAGCGTAGGATGATGTGTGCTTTGAGGACGAGAGGGACAGTTTATTGACATGATAAAGATGACATACTGCACCCCAACATTTGACTTCA